>VYZS01064269.1:0-52125 GCA_013400695.1 Neodrepanis coruscans
CCCCATAGTTCAATTGTGTTCTGCAAAGGCAGGAGCACCCATTTTAATCATTCCCATTTTAGAGAGTTAAGAGAAGAAAAGCAACTAAATTTTCTTGTATGCTAGTTTTGGATTAAATGGAGTTTGTCTTCACAGTAGCTCTTACGGCACTATGTTTTTGATTTGTACTGAAAACAGTGTTAATAAAGAGATATTTTTGCTATTGCTGAGTAGTGCTTACAAAGAGTCTAGGTATTTTCTGCCTTTTGAATCACCTTGCCAGCAAGGAGGTTGTGGGGCCAAGAAGTTGGAAGTGGCACAGTTAGGACAGGTGTTCCCAGCTGGCCAAAGGGACATTCAATACTATATGGCACCATGGTCAGCATATAAAGCTGGGGGGAAGTAGGATATGTTCAGAGTGATAGTGTTTGCCTTCAAAGTCACTGTTATGAGTGATGGACCCCTGCCTCCGTAGGGATGGCTGAACACCTGCCGGCCCATAGGAAAGAGTGAATAAACTCCTTGTTTTCCTTTCTTTGTGTGCACAGCTTTTGACTGCCTCTTAAACTGCCTTTGTCCCAGACCACAAGTTTTCTCACTTTTACCCTTCCAAATCTCTTCCGGATTCTACTTGTGGGAGAGTGAATGAGCATTTGCCTGAGGCCTAGTTGCTGGCCAGGATTAAACCACAAAATTTGATTTGTTTCTTATTTGTTAAAAAAGATTTCAGGGATTCTGGAGTATCGCTTGATTTTTCTCAAAGAATAGCAGACTATTTTTTACCAACATGGTCTTCTTATGAGCCATAGTTCTATTTGCTAAAATTTGTCAAGATTTACTCTGACGTAATTTGTGAAAGCTAGAGTGAAAAAAGTCATCCATTCAGCTCCTTTATTAGACATTTTATAGGTGGGTTATTTTGTTTGTAAAGTAACAGAATTATGAATAGTGAACAGCAGAAGTTATTCAACTTCCTTGAATTTTGCTCAATAAAAAGTCATTGTGCATTCCACAGTGATTGATACGCTATTCCAAAACAACATTGTATCAGGAAACAGGAGATTATTTGATCCATTTTGGTTGTGCATTTAACATATATAGGAAAGTATACAGCCTGTACATCACAGAGAAATTGCCTATTGCTTTATTATGATTTTGCTAGCATGGTGACAGAATTATGTCAATGGACAGCTCATCAATTATCACTGTTAGATGGTAGTCTACTGTGGATTTTTAAAGTTGTTTTATTTATCATCAAAATGTTATTTTCTTACTGGTCTGGGAACACCTAAATATAATCTGACTCATTTTTGAAACTCACTGAATGTCTATTTGCTTACTAGGGCACAAATCTTAACATTCTGAATCTCTTTTGCACACACATTCACTCAAGTATTTGAGTGCTGTGCAGTCATATCTGTCTCTAGTTAGTGCTATGTTTCTAATAGGCTTGTCTAGCAGCAACTATTGTTTTGATTTTCTTTTTATTGAAATAATAACCAAGTTTTTGAGCATTTTTCTTTCAAGGGAATAAGGGTTGTGAGACCAGATATTAAAATTTTTACTCCACTCTAAGAAAGCTGTCAAATTGTAGAGCAAAAGAAATTCATTATAGTTTTTAAGCTCAAAAATCTACCTGACTTGTTATTTCTTCAAGCCTTTCATTATTTAACAGTAGTGTGAAAAAGCTGAAAGTATTAAGTATAGTCAATAAAGTCTCTATAATATTGAGATAAAGGGATATTTTCACTGAAGATCTATAAAATATTTCTGCAGAGAATATAATAACTAGGTTTCATATGTCTCAATCAAAATTTATCCATTAATGAGGACTGACTTCAAACAGTTAAATGGAAGATAATAACTGCCTGGAAAAAAAAGATATAGAAAAAAAACCTGTTAAATTAGACATTGAATAATATTGGCAAAAGAAGAGTTAGAATAGTTTTCTAGCTAATGGACTTGAGTAATACTTTGAACTACCGACACAAATTCCATTTAGACTAAATCCTACAAGAATAAAAAGTTAATACCATTTAAAAAGTTACACTGCATAAGAGCTGTTTTGAATTTTCAGTCAGTAATAGATATAAAAACTATTTCAATTTAAACATCAGTAGTAGATATATAGTGGATTTCATTTTTAACAGCAAAGAAAACACAGGAAAGCCCCTGTAAAATTAACAGTATTCACTATTATTACTCTACTTCAGTCTTACTATATCATTTAAATCAAATTAATTGACTAACTTCACCATGAAGATGAGACATAAAATTGCTAAGTGAGTGGGGTGTTGTCTGTTTCTGACTTCTCCTGCAACTGGCAGGGATTTTTAAGATGATTTCCACAGAATATTATTAGATTCAACTTTGTTAAGACAAAGTCAGTCGAGGTAGTTATTAATTAGGAACAGTTTTATTAGAATGATACACATTGCGAGGACATTCATGATTGGGATCTTACTGGTTCTGGGAACTACCAGCTTCCACAGAGTTGTCAATGCTCAGCACTTTCAAAACAAATAACATTAACAATTCTAAATGCAGAGTAGTTGCCCCATTTTCTCCTAATTTTTTTTCAATTCCAGTAATAACCAAGCTTTTTTGGAAGCTTTCTAGTTCTTTTGCTAGTTTTCACTATTTCTTATTACATATATAAATTAACAGAAAAGAAAACAGCAAATTGATCAGAATACAATTTTTCCACTTTTTTCATATGGAGCATGGTTAATTTATAGACCTTCATTGCTCATCATAGACACTTAAATATAAATTATAAAAATCAAATTTTTTTTGGAATACAATAAAGTGTTAATAAATGCTATTACTCCAAACATCCTTTGCTTCCTCGTTTTTACCCTGCTTTATATACTGAACATGATGCTACATGGTAGGGAATAACCTTTGGGTCAGTTGGGCTCACCTGTCCTGGCTGTGTCTCCTCTCAACTCCCCATGCATCTCCAGTCTCCTCACCAGCCTGGCAGTGCAAAAAGCAGAAAAAGCCTTGGCTCTGTGTAAGCACTGCTTAACATTAAAAAAAAATCTATATTATCAACCATGTGCACAGCACAAATTCAAAACACAGCTCCATAGTAGTTGCTGTGAAGAAAACTAACTCTACCTCAGCCAAAACGAGCACATCTTTCCACTTTTGTCTCCGGAATATTACACCTTAAGTGTAGTTGTTCTTGATTAAAAATTCCACATTGCTTTATTTATCTGAGCGCTCAGTGCCCTTTCACATCTGCAATTATTTGCTCTGTTCCAAAACTGACCTCTATCTGGCCTGAGATTTTTTGACATGCTGCTTTCAAAAGCATATTTTCAGTGCAGTGAACTGTTCAGCATTTGCATTAGACTGTTTGGAAGGTATCTACACATAATAACTATTTGTTGACTGTCTTATTTCCACTGAAATTTGTCATGTGTAGGAAATAAATGGCCTGTTTTATTCTCACATCTCACAGGCCAACAACAGAAGTTTAGGAAAAAACAGTGTTGTGGGGTTTTAGGTAAGACAAAATAGATATTTTCTGGCTCAAAAGGACCCTAGATCAGCTTTCCTCGCATTCATACAGGTCTTTAGAAATATATGTTGTCAATACTTACTTAACTACTTAACTTTATGATAAAAAGTTAGGTAGTTAAAATCCGCTGTCATCTCCTACATGGGGAATTCCTTATGACTCCCTGGTAAGACTAAAGAGTGTATGTTACAAAGGTGTTGGTGACCTACTTGTTCTAATCCTTGCAGAGAGTTATTGAGAGCAGGAGCCTAATCATCACTAAGAGTCATTCTTTGAATGAGTGTTTCTCCANCCATAGTAGTTGCTGTGAAGAAAACTAACTCTACCTCAGCCAAAACGAGCACATCTTTCCACTTTTGTCTCCGGAATATTACACCTTAAGTGTAGTTGTTCTTGATTAAAAATTCCACATTGCTTTATTTATCTGAGCGCTCAGTGCCCTTTCACATCTGCAATTATTTGCTCTGTTCCAAAACTGACCTCTATCTGGCCTGAGATTTTTTGACATGCTGCTTTCAAAAGCATATTTTCAGTGCAGTGAACTGTTCAGCATTTGCATTAGACTGTTTGGAAGGTATCTACACATAATAACTATTTGTTGACTGTCTTATTTCCACTGAAATTTGTCATGTGTAGGAAATAAATGGCCTGTTTTATTCTCACATCTCACAGGCCAACAACAGAAGTTTAGGAAAAAACAGTGTTGTGGGGTTTTAGGTAAGACAAAATAGATATTTTCTGGCTCAAAAGGACCCTAGATCAGCTTTCCTCGCATTCATACAGGTCTTTAGAAATATATGTTGTCAATACTTACTTAACTACTTAACTTTATGATAAAAAGTTAGGTAGTTAAAATCCGCTGTCATCTCCTACATGGGGAATTCCTTATGACTCCCTGGTAAGACTAAAGAGTGTATGTTACAAAGGTGTTGGTGACCTACTTGTTCTAATCCTTGCAGAGAGTTATTGAGAGCAGGAGCCTAATCATCACTAAGAGTCATTCTTTGAATGAGTGTTTCTCCATTTATCCTCATGAGGACCAAAGCTAGCCTTGGTGCTTCCTTTCTGCTCTTAAAGAAAATGTAAAGGTAGTTTGGAAACACATTTTAATATTAAAACATTACTGTGAAATCTGAAAGAAAGAAAAAAAATATATCTGTTTTCTGTGTATGAAGTTAAAAAGTTTGAGGGTATCAAAGAAAAAAAAGAAGAATCGAAGAATTTTTTCAGAATTTTCTCCTATGTCTTCCTGTTCACTAACTCTCAGAAGAAAAGCTTTTAGCAAATGAACTCCAAGTAGATCTGGAGATGGGATGATTGTCTGGAACAGAGGTCTGAAATGTCCAAGTAGTGATATAATCTGCAATGAAATGTTAACAGAACTTAGGCAAAAATTCAGAACAAATAAATAGAGAATACTGAGATGTAAAATTTGTCTTTGAAGAAAATATTATGGAAATAATAATTAGTTGGGAAAATAAAAAGGGTTCTTCATTTTGTGGCTAAAGAATTTGCGATAGACTATTCATCACTATATCATCACTACTGTCCCTAATGACAGTAGGAACCTAGGTTTAATGGAAAATTATAGTTGTAAAATTATTCCACACAAATTATTCTTTTTGTCTCTATAGGTATTCTTTGCTTTACTATAATAAATACACAGCAATTCACCGTCATCTAAATTCCCTTAAGGTTACCTTGCTAATAGTAAACTTGCTAATAGTATACCTGCTCAAAATTATCAAAAAGGTACATGGAGCAAGGAATTTTGATTGTGTCAGACAAGCTGTAGTGATTGGTAGTGATTACTGATCCAGTCCTATCCCAGTAGACAGGGACTTGGTATTAGTAACTTATTTTCCCATCACATTCTGTTTAAATTACAGCTATTCAATAGAACTATTGGAGCTGGCAACTTTCAGAAAACTTCTACAACCTGTCTCCTTAATAAGAGAGATAACAAACCCAACAAATCCATTCTCTATTTCTAATATTCAAAAAGGATATTCAGTCCAGTTAAAAATCTCTTCTTACCTTCGATGCTATATGCTTACACACAAAAAAAAAAAAATCAAACACCTCAGGATACAGCTTTTGGCTGATATATTTGCAATTTCATTATAAAGGAACTTTCTTTTGGAAATAAACAATTCATTCTTCAGGAGATAGATGTCTTTACTATGAAATGAGAATTGAGATGAGTTAATTATACTCATTAATTTTAAATCAAATAACCCTTTTCTATGGGCAATCTTCAAAGTGAAAGAATTTTGATGAAAAGTAGAATCAGTGATGAGACAGATGATCTGTAAGCATCTACTCAGCTTGCATACTTCAGTTTGCAGCAATTTAATTTCATTCAGTTGTTGAACGCAAGCTACTAGGCTTATGGGGTAGACATTCTATTTAATCAATGTGTTTATTCTCAAATGGGTTTCAATTTTACACTTATTGGGAAATACAGGCAATTTTCTTATCACCTGCCTTTCTTTAACTAAATCTCTAATCTAGACTGCAGTTAAAGTTAAAATGAAAAAACAAAAGTAACAAAATGAGAATTTAAATGCCTGATAATTCTAACTTTTGAGGGAAACATTCATATTTTTCCAAGTCTTCACACTGTTTAGATCTTTACAAGGTGAGCTAGTTCATCAATGAGCTTTAAAAATGCTCAGAATGCATGGAATTAATTTAATATGTACTAGAAGAAAAAAAAAACAGACAGAAACAAACAGGCAGAAGTAAACACACAAACAAAACAAAAACCAAAACAAACTCTCATGCTTATTCTGAAAGGTGAATGATGATTACTTTCATTAATTAAGGAGAGATTCCTCCAGAATGGAATTGTATCCTGATTTTTTTTTAAATAACCAAAATTTTGAGAGAGTATGAGGCTCTAATTTACCATGGATACTTTATTTACCTTGAGCATAAACATTTTAACTTGGATTATAATTGCCCTTTTCCTCATGCACATTATGTTTCTTTTGAGTGACATTTCTCCAGTAATGAGATTTACCTTTTCTAGATCTACAGTTTCTACAGGGATTAACACCTCTAAGGGAATTGTTTCTGATCTACCCTACATTAACACACTACAGGATATATCCAAATATTGTGACGGTTTCCTTGAATTCAGAACTCAGAATTCAGAAATGGTGACTCTTAACAGCTTCATGACTTTTCTCTCAAGTCAATTTAACAGAAATATTTCTCGTCTTTTTGCATGAGGTTATAATATGGTCTTTTAGTGAAATCATTAGGAAATTCTTGATCTACACCTCCAAGATTTCTTAATTTCATCATATTAAGCCTCCACTGTTTTTCAGCAGACTTTTACAGGGAAGAGGGTTGTTATGAGGGGTGAGGAAACTGTTTTCCTTTTAAAACCTTTTTTTTTTTCCTTTCCCTTTCTCCACCCAGTCCATGGAGGGAGTAGGGGGGTTGTCTTCTAAATTTTTTTCCTTTTCCTAGGAGAAGGACAGATGAGCAAAGCCAGGAGCTGGGGGCACAGTTATGGCAGGGCAGTGGGCAGAGAAGAGGTGGCGGCCCTGCCAGTCCCTGTCAGCGGCGGGGCATGTGGCTGCAGCAGCCCTCATGGCAGCTGCGGCAAGCAGGCATGCCCCCATGGCAGCTGCAGCTGGTCCACGGGGCATGGCCAGTCCCCAGGTCAGCACTGCCATGTGGAATGGACCTGTGGTGGCAGGGCGTGGTGCTGCTGGTGGCCCTGGGCCACCCGGGCGCCCCATGGCACTGGCAGGGTGGTGGCCCCACCTCCCAGCGTACTCCAACCACAAGGCATTTTGGCCAGAATGCTGCCATGGTGCCTCGTGGTGAAGTCTTGGAGAAGGGGCGTTGCCCAGCACCGCCATCCAATGGAGATGTGCCCCAGAAAGCTTCCATGACAAAAAGGCCATTATAAAAGGAGCAGACACAGAAGTCCTGTCCCTCTTTTGGGCTCATCTTTATCCCGGCTCCATTTCAGCCCTTTCAGCTGCCTTCGGCACTGGTAGTGGCATGTCTCCTCCTTTTTTGGCTTCCTTCAGTGCTGGTAGAGCCACAGCTCCCCCTTTTCAACTCCCTTGCAATGTGGCTGAGTACAAGCAGCAGCACAGTGCTGGAGCTCCAGCAGTGCCAGCAGGGAACCACTCAGAGGCAGCAGGAGTCATAGTATCTCCCCCCCTTGGGTCCCTTGGGGTTCCTTTTCAACTGTCATTTTTTCCAGCAGCCACAGAGTGGGACCAGCGCTGTCCATGGGTCAGCCCCCCTCCCTTGCCTTGTTCCATCAGCCCAGCAGCCAGCCCAAAGAAGCATAGTTTGATTTTTTTCCCTTTTCATGATTATTATTGTCAGGCTTACTGCTTGTTAAATAAATTCTTTTGGTTGTTGTTAAATTTATTAGATCTCTTGTCACTTGATAACGCCCCCTAGTGTCCAAACCGGGACAACGGGGAGGGTTCACTAGTTCACCTCCTGTCTCAAGGCAGGAGTCACTGTAGCTAGATCATTTCTCAGATAAATTTTACTTACCATGTCTTACAGAATAATAGAGACCTACAACTGTACAGACAATCTACTCAATCTACTCTAACACTTAATTAGCCTAAATAGCATTTTTAATATAAGTTTTACCAAATGTCAAACATAAATCTGTCTCATTGCAATTCAGGGTCAGTGCTACTTGCCATGTCTATCACATGGATGGAAAATAGTCTGGTTTTCCTCTCTGTGGTAGTGTCATCATGTACAATTTTCCTTTCTCTCTTTTTCTCTTCAGACTGAATACCCTTATTCTTTTATATTTGCTGGACTTTTAATAATTTTCTTTTTTCAGACAATCATCAGTTATTCTACATATTTAACTAAGTAGCACACATTGAAAAGGAAATGGTGTATAAATGAAAACCTTGCCAGTAACTATTGAGGAACAAATACTTCCACTCTTGCAGATGCTTCTACTTTTTTTACACACACAAGTCCTGAAAGTAAGTGTTTGGAAAGTACTGCGTTATATGAGATTTAAAGTCTTCTATGTGCCTTTATTGTCATGGAAGAATATTAAAATATATTTTGCAGAAACTCTAGAGATGTCATGGCTGGGAAGTGAATCCTAATGAGTACAATCTCAAGTCATCAACAGTTTCCTAAGAAGATATCTTAGTTTAAAATGTTCATATTTATTGTCTTTTTTTTGCTGCTCTACGTTGGTGAAAATTTCATTGCAAAATATGGTGTTCATTAAATTCATTAAATTGAAACACATAACTCATTTTAATTAAAAATGTATTAAATAGCTCTTCTATCATAGTATTTCTCACAGCATAAAATTGTCTTAGATTTCTAAAGAATTGAAAGGTGTGTGTGTAGTGATGAATGGGAGGGAATTCTAATCTGTGTTAGTGGCTGACAGAAACTAAATATATGTTTCTAAAAAGCAGAGGAAGGTTTAAAAACCTAACTAACTGCTTTAGGTCACTCAAGACTGAGGAAAGGAATCAGATATGCTAAGTCAAAAAAAAAAAATTATCTAGAATTTACATACCTCCAAGATAATCTTCCTGAGATCCTAATATAATCAGAAGTATCCCTGAAGATTTAGCATTTCTTTTAACTGAAAAAAATAGAATTTTAGAAAATGGATCAAACTATTCAATCCAAAGATTTCTACAATTTTCATCACTGTGATAATTTAACAACTCCTCTGAGACTGCTGTTCTAATTTGCTTTACTTGCTGTACTTTTTAACCTTTGATAGTTATAGAGAATTTGAAAAATCCTAAGTCCTCCTTTGAAACAAAAAGATAAAACATTCATTTCTCCTTCTTTTCTTTATAATTCCCCTTTCCGCTTTCCCCAAAATATATAACTCAATGTCTCTCATAGACAAATCAATTTACCTGACACTGTGATCCTCTCTAGTGAGTTTCTTCAGATCATCCAAATAAAGGAAAATATGTCTCATCCTTAAAATATCTCACTAAAACTCTGTACTATAAGAATATAGATGGTGTGAGATTAAACTAGGCTGTAGAGAGATGCTTCTTCTACCCCATCCAGCTCATAAAATCCTATGACAAATTGAAGACTGATGGCCTCAACATTATTTCTTTGAGGTCTCACCATTCTAGGAAGGTGGAGATCATATTTTGACATTCTTACCAATAGAATACAATGTAGAACATAGAACCAGCACTCATATAAATCTTCCATAAAGTTACAACTTTCCATCAAAGTAATACCCTGCCTTCTGCATCACAGTCTCTGAGCTACCATCTATTAGCCTTTAGTGAAATGTGCAAAAAGCTGAGATTGAAACTTCAGTGTTCTCTTGAGAGTCTCTGCTGAGCTTAAGCATCTCCAGTACTCATAACATACTTTCCACAAAATAAGAAATTATGCTTTTGCTTCTTTCTGCTGATGACTTTTTTTTCCCCCCCAAAGAGGATTGAACCAGGGAAACCTAAAATAAGCAGAACTTGCAAATAAGCCCATAGAAGGAGAATAGAGACAAGTGGAGTTTGTACCTTTATTATTCCTGTATAGTTTAAAGATAATTGAGTAGCTAAAGCATAATATTCAAATATATTTTTTTAAAAAATCATTCCTATTAGTGCAATAAAGCATTTCAAGATTCTGTTTAATTTTTTTCCAACTTATATGTGTCAATTTTGATTGCCAAGCCTGTAAATTTAGCTGACAGGGTTAGCTTATAGCTACAAAATATAATATAAAACATTCAGGTTTTCCCAACCCATTGACTTTTGTGAAAATAGCAAACATATTATCTTTTTTGAAAATGTTGTGGTTTATATACATTTATTTAAAATGTTCTTACTGGTTTTCTTGTAGGACTTTTATTGCTTTGGCTTTCTTTCTTCCTAGTGCATATGTTATTTCTCTAGTTTATTATGAAATTAGGGGTTTTTGCACATTTCCATCTGCTTATTTAAAATTTCTCATTCCCTCTCACTCACTAGATGAAATTTTGGGCTTTAAAAATTTAAAAGGGCCACACTTCTTCACAACTAACTGCAAAAGCTTTTACTAAAGTTCAAAGATCTGATACTGCAGAATATATCTATCTATAAAAATTTCTTTAGGTGTATTTTGAATTTGGCAATAGTACAATCTTTTCATTATCTACAAAATACCACAACTATTCTTAAAAATTCTTACAAATATGTATATTTTGAATACAAATGGGCAAACATCATGTGAAAACCATGTTGAAACCCATTTGTGGTTAATGTTTTCCCACTGACAAGATTGTGGGGAAGCTAGCCTCCTAAAATTAACTTATTGTTCTGAAAGGTTTGGATGCATCACTTCACTGATATCATCCAATCCCAAACAATTATTAATGTAAGACAAAATCCAGCACTATGATGCTCAAAGGACTTAAACTGAGCACATTACTACATATATTTACAATTAAATCACCATCATTTGTGTTGAATTAAGGTCAGTAACATTTCAAAATCTCCTGCAATAGGGCTAATATGGGGAGAAAAACGAGTATTTTAATAACACAGTTTAATCTGTTAGATTTCGGTTGCTTTGGTGTCCATGCAGTTTTCTAAATCTATGGAATAATACCTTCACAAAGGTACCTTGCAGACAGAGCTCTAGTACTTGTGAACTATTGGGATAGAACCCTAAATGGACAGAGCCAGATTTCTCCTGACCTCTTCTTAGGCAAATTAAAATATTACTTTAGTCACTGGAAAGAGTGAGTTAGCAAACTAAAATCCAGCTTTTGTCTCCAGTAACAATTTGTTTACTGACAGAAACAAGTCTTGATCACAGAAAGAGGGAAGTGAGAAAGCACAAGTTCACAGGGTAATTCAAGACCAGAGATTTTAAAACATACACAAAGAGAGTTAATTTGTTTGAATTAAAGGGAAGACAAAAAATTTGAAATTGTTTGTTTGAAATGTATGAATTAATTAAATTAACTTTTTTTATTTTTTTTTTGTCTACCTTCTTTTCTTTTCAAAGACAAACTCTGATATCATGTGTAAGTTAGTGTAAAAGTCTTAAGGTCTGTGGACCAAATTAGCTCTCATATTTAATCTAGTTATGTCTGTGTATTCAGGGAGTGGCAGGTCTGCTTTAATGAGCTATCCAGAACAAAGCTGTATGCTTGCTGTATATCTGACAGTTTTTGCCAACTCCAGTTGCTGTAGCAGCAGTGATTTATTCAATACAATCAAATACGTAGGACACAGAAGTAGTTCTTCAGCCAAAAATTCTGGAACAAATAAATTATTGAAGGGAAGCCTAGGGGCAGCCCACTGGGAGATCAAAACATTTCTTTGATTCAAAATGTGTTGATTCAAATATGTAAAGTTGGAAGATTTTGATTCCTCTGTGTCAGTCATTAATATATCCACTAAACTAACGCAAGTTCTCAATTAGTAGCATTTTTCATGTACTTCACCTATAGAGCTGGACCTGTGTATCCCAGAAGAATGAATAATCAAATGAAAGAGTATAGCTTCTGTCCAGAGGAATTAAAAATCTCAGAGCTGTCCTTCGCCTGATCTGTTTCGTGGTGTGCAGTGATATGACTTCAAGGTTATACCTAGACCATTATTCTCAGTTAAAATCTCCTTAAGAGCAGCACATACTACACATGAGGCTGAAAAGAAAAGAAAATAATAAAATGTACAAGAAGTGTCAGCCCATATGTTAATCTTCTAGTAATCCTTACACAAAATTTAGTGGTGATCATAAATAGAACCTTGGTGATGGCATTGCTGATTGCATAGCTGGATCCCAGACACAGCCCACTAGCTGTTGTAGCTAGCTGTGCAAAATTTCTGCAATTGCTCCCACTCTGACAGTGCCACAAGTGTTTGTTACCAGAGTATTTGAATTCAGACGAAAACACATTTTAGCATTCTCCATTGCTTTATCCCGTAAATCTTCTGAAATTCACAGATCCTGTAGACCACCTACATGCAAAACTGATTTCTCACTGAAGATCTATGTCACCATACTTATTCAGAGATCCTTTTACTTCTTGTGTTTGTTTGATTCTAACACATGTATCCTGTATTTAACTGTCTTTGAAACTCTTTTTGAATATGACAATTTCTGTATCATTGAGCTATACTCTAAAGTCCCAACCATGCAAAAATTACAGACTACCATATATTAATGTCTAATGTCATTAGACACTAAGAATTCTAAGGTAACATGTAACTGCTGCTCCCTGGATGGAATGCGGTCAACATGGCCCACAAAGATCCCCTATACAACAATAAGAACTTGCTACAGGGGATGGAATTGAGAATGAAGTGAAGACGACGTGTCTTTCCTCCATAGAAATCCCTTCACAGAAGAGAATATAGTAGTACTTCATAGTTCTTAAGACCATACAGTACCTGCTAACCAAGGGAGACAGATGAAGATGTTCTGTTCCACCTAAACCTGAAGAGATAGCACAAAAGCAAGTGGGGAATAGGGGAAAATATGAGGAAAACTTCATTGAAACTACCAGAATGAACGTGTCTTCCTCCCCCACAGGGACACCTATTGGTTAGGAACCATATTCCATGAATATTAATTCTATTACTAGGATTAGAGCTTGTACTTGGTTTATAGTATTACTAGATTGCTTCAAACACATTTTTGAAATCTGACACTATCACCAATGATGCCATGAACCGTATTAACCTGTCACAATTTGTATTAATAAAGAGTGCTATTTTATAAACTGTTAGAGTGAGTCCTTTATAGGTGCTTGTAGTTGCCCGCAGTGGATAACACATTGGGAAGACTTGCTGAGGGGTCTCCATGCTCTTGGCTTAGTCCCCCTGAAAAGGGCAGGTGAATCACCCTCTAGTCATGTGAATCTCTTCAGTGAAGTGTTCCCCTTATGGGACACTAACAGACTGGTCTGTCATAAGGGTTTTGGCTTCCCTGGGTCACTGACAGACAAATAAATTACTAGGGGTTGAGAAAATCTCTCCCACAATAAGGGTCAGGTAAACCTCTTCTTCTTGTCATATGACATTAAATTGGCATTATATATATCATTAAAATTACTTATAATGACATATATTGGCTTTGATTCTGCCTAGTACATTTCCCATTTGTAGTGGGAAGAACCAGTATAAAATCCACAGCAGTAAGAGGTGACAGTGAATCAGCTGAAATCACACTTGTATGATGAAATAAAATCCATTTTATTCGTATTTATCAGGAGGAGAAGGACTAATGACACTGAAAGATTATTTGATCAGGAATATAAATCAGGAAATAAATTCGCTGTTGATTTCAGTGGAAATTCGGCAGCATACATTACCCTATAACTTGATGTATACTTTGTCCCATAGGGCAGCCATGGTCACTGTGCAAAGGTGACATGAATAAAAACTTTGCAGTATGCTTATAATCCAGCTTGTTTAGGCCTATTGGTTACTGAAATTGAGAAAAGGTTAAGAGGAAGGGATTGACAACATACAGCCTTTCTAGGATTTTGATAATGAGAAGGAATAGTGACAGCTAAAAAACACTTGCAAGAAAAAATATCCAACACCACAAAAAGTATGCAGTTTATTTTTGAGACTGTCAAAAGACTGAAAGAAAAGATTATAAACTGAAGTTACAGCCCATTGCATTTATTTGTCATTGAGTATGATCCTTGTAGTCAAGCATACTAGCATGCTCATCATCACTCTGTTGTCTCTGGATTACACATTATATTTTTCATGCCTTAAGCCATTGTCCCTGAACGTCTGTAAAATGAATCTGTGAGGATTGTACAGAATACTGCAGTGACTGGTACATTAGGTTGCTCAGGGGGTATTAACCGTGATGGACAGATAGAATTTGTTCTAATGCACTCTTTTGAAAGGGCTACTCAATATGGTACAGTGATCTGGAAAGTTTTGCTGGTTTCTTTACTTATAAGAAACAAGATCCACACTATAATCCAGATACAGGATTCTGCATATTAGTACAGTTTGTTCATGCAACATTAATGTTTCAATATAGCATTAGTGTGATATTCTTCTTCACCCCACCAACCCCATTTCAGCAACAGGTATCTTTAAAAGACAAAATTTAAATATCGCCTTTTTCCCAAGGATAACAGACTTAATTTTCAGGCAAAGAGAATATGATAATCAAGATGCCTTTGAAATGTCAAGAGCCTTTTCCTTTCAATGTTTGTATAGCTGCCATTGCCAGAATGCAAAGGCTAATGCCATAGTTTCTACTCTAGTTAAATAGAAAGTAACTATTATGACTCTGGAATATCTTTTGTCAATCTGTTTCTATTCTCCCCTATTCAAACTAATTAGACTAAGATAGTTAGAAATCTACTTGATATTTACCACCTGAAAGCAGTACAAGTTTGGTTAATTTCAGTACAACAGAAAAACAGATTCTTATCTGAAATTTCTGATGTCTGCAACATTAATCTGAATATAGAATGACTTTCCAGATACAGTCTGTGCTTTGATGTTTCTTTAGTGCTTGAACACTATTAGTCTACATACTAACTAGCTTTTATACTACACACTAGCTTTTGAAGCTACTTTTTTGTGTATATGTATTTTTAAAACATGATAATATCCATGATCTTAGAGCCCTGTAGCTAGGTATTTATTTGCAGACCAAAGGGACTGCTACTTAGCCTCTCAGATCACAAAACTTCGGGAGAAAACTAGTTGTGATTTCTTTATTTTTTTCTTTTTTTCATGGAGGTACACCACAAGACTTGTGACCTGTGGCTTGGGTTACATCAGGAACAGCTTTCAAAGCAGGTAGTACTGAAAACATTATGCCCTGAGCTGATTATTAAATCTAATGTACATACATTTGTTCTCAAGTGTAATTACTTTTTTGGTTAATCTTGTGATATCTGATGCTTTTTTCCTGAAAGCCAAAGAACAGTATAATTATATCTCATCTTTCCTCAGAAAGATAAGGTCTTGAGTTTCCATCATTTCAGAGGAAAGACAGAAGACCTGGTTCTAATAAAATGCTTTGACTGTTGGAAGGCCAGTTTTTGAAGAGCTTAAGTTACAGTACGATCTTTTGGAAGCCCATGTTTTATGAGCACTAAGCATAGTATTATAAACCAGAAAAACTCTGAGTTATTACTGTAAATCAAATCATTGTCCTGTTGAACCATAAACTGACTGACTGATTTGGAGATATTTATGCTAGGTTAATTTGCTTCATAATTGGGAAAAAGAGGTAGAAAGCTAAAAACTGTTACTTGTGGTAATATATTAATATACTGCAATTGAACCACTTTGGACTTCTATTCTTGTTCCTGTTGGTTATTCAATTAACTTTCTTCAAAGACAGACAAAACTAATAAATAATTTTAGTGGTTTGTTTTCTTAAAGTCTGAGACTTCTTTGCAAACTGGGAAGCAAGATTTCAGTCAAACTTTTACTTTTGTACCAGGATAATTTGGACATCTCCAGGACCCAGGACGTTATGAGCTGACTTTTTATGTACCTTCCTCTTTCTATCTGGTGTAAATAAAACTGAATTTTATTATACACCTTTTTCTGACAGAATCCCTTTTTTTTTTTTTTTATTGAAGGCACTAAATTCCCTTTTAGACCATTTATAATTTTAATTCATGAGGTAAATAATTCACTTCTACCACAATGATTGTCAACAGGTGACCTTTAAGATCTCAATAACACTTGATTTTAATGCCTTAGGGGGTATGCTTAAGATTTGGGGAATTCACTCTAGCTAGGTAGCTGGATAACTTGGAATATTAAGGGCCAAGAAAAGTCTGTGTTTCACATGTTTACATTCTTCTGTATAGATAAGTGGGGTAGTAAGTAAAACATAGAGTTAGGCGTCCAGGCCTACCAGGGGCTGGACTGGGGAGGAGAGAGATAACAAGAGACCATCCTATTGTATGTTTTGGGGACAAAGTAGTAAGATGGACTTTAGTTGGATAGTGTGATGAGTGGGCACTCTGAAGACTATAACAATGCTTGTTATGCTTTCTCTCTTTTGGATTATTGATGCTGCCGGTAAAGCTGTGCTCTCCCTTCATTGCTTTTTTTCCTCAATTCTCTTATCTCACCTTCAGGCAACAATTTCGTAATTAAAAAAACACCTTTAACAGTTAACAGAATTTGTGCACCCTTTTCTGTAAATTAAACATTGAAGTACTGCACTCTTTCCTGTCAGAAAATGCTGTTGATCGTTTTTTTCATTCAATAGTTCTAATATATGTAATTTAAATGAATCGCTTTTACTGTAATATCATAGAGTCTTTAGAAAAGTTTAACTTTATATAAACATATTTTATACACAAATATTTGTTGTGAATCACATATGTTTGTTGTGGGACTGAAAACAATAAATATTTAAAAAATAAGAGTAAACTTGCTTATAATCACACATTGTGCATTGATTACATGGAAAATATATTGAAAAAGAAAGACTGGTCATGTCTATCTCATTTTGATTGTGAATTCTATAAAAATTATATTTCATCATTTTAATGTTTCTTACTTTCTGTAGTTTCATTCTTGATAGTTGTGCAATAAATTACACATTAGTCTCTTTTCCACTTTTTCTTCATCACAATTTCATTCATCTTCATGTAAACTTTTTTCCTAGCATATGAACTCCCCTCATTTCTCTGGTAGTCATTACCTATTCATGTATCAGATTGTAAGGAAAGGCTACGCAATGTAAGCTCCTGTGTTCATTTTTCTCATTCCTGTATCTGAGCACTTTCAAGAAGATTAAGCAATGCATGTATGTACCTCTCATATATAATCCATGTTCACATTCTCTTCCCAAGGAGAAAAATTCTGTATGTAGCAGAGTAATATTTCTGAATCCAAACTCACTGCTGGAAGTTTTTGTTAGAGAATTTTTCGGCAGAGCACTACTTACTCATTCCTGTAGGACAACCATCAGATGCATTCCCTCAAAAATAATGACCGCTAGAAACATCCTCATCTTCTCAGGCTATTCTCTTTGCCTTTTGTTGCTTTCATGCTATGACAAAAAGGAATCCAAGAGAAATATAGTTTAATTCATAAATGGAAGATGCTGATTAATTCATTTTCAGTAAACAAAAATTAATATCTGGTTTCTAGCAAATGCATTAGAATTTTTCATTCTGATCAAAAATTGATGAAAAAAAAAGATAAGACTGCTTACTTATGTAAACAAATGTATATGTCTACTTCACGGGACATTTCCAAGTACCCAAAAAAACTACTTTTCCAACTACTCCAAAAAAATAATAATTTGTCAGGATTTTCTGGGCTCTGCTTGGAGATTTTCTTTAGCTTCTGGATTTTATCAGAGATTTTTGAGAGGTTCTCAGGAACCTCTAAGGAACCTGGAGGTACCACTGCTCCCACGTAAGGATAGCAACAGGAGACTTGACATCTGTCAACCTTCATACCAAGTTCTATCTGTATTGAACAAGATTTTGAAGTTTTTGTCTCTGCTGACCCTTGATCTGGGAAGATCAGCACCTTTAGGATAGCTAACAGGCAGTGAGCAATTTGTATACTGTCCCAGTTTTTCAACCTAGGGGGAGCAGCAGTAACGAGAGAAACCCAATAGAAAATGAACAAAAGAAGACACGCAAAAACCCCCCACAAGTTTTATTCTACACACACACAAAAAAAACCAACAATAAAACGCAAAGACAGACAAATTAAGCTCTTCCGAGGCCAGTGGCTGGGGTGAGGAAAGAAGCTAGGATAGCACTGGGTCCTGCCAGGATTTCCTGAAAAACACTGGAAAATTAAAGGACCCAGGCAGACCACCCCCACTTTCCCAGGGAAAAGATATCACAGCTCATAGAAGTATGTGGTCTTTAGGCCTTGCCGCTGAAACGCCACGTCGCCCGTGCTGCTGAGAAAACGTGCCGAGCCAAGGAGAGATGTTGTTCCGACCTCCAACAAGCCCGAAAAAGAAAATGGCCTCCAAGGCCACGCTTTTTATGGGGAGCCAATCCCATGTGATCTTGGAGTCCTTCCCGGGCGCAGGTAACCTCCAGATTGAGTGACTGGCACCCGGGAACCACCCCCTACGGGATCTTCCCACAAGGCAAAATGGCAGCACTCCACTTGGCTGAGGGCCCAAGGGAGAATGTGGGCTACCTGCGGGCACCGCGGGGCATCCCGGGGTCCCGGCATCAGTATCGGGCTTCCTCGACTCATGCTAGTGGTAGCCATTCGCCATGGGGCAGCTCCCAGGCTGTGAAGGGCCACCAACAGCTCTGTTCGGCGTTGCGTTCCATGCGCAGGGGAAACCCACTGCACATGCACGCAGCACCAAGAGCAGTCCGAGACGAGGTCTGTCAGCGCTCGGCAGCGACCTGCCACTGGCGGGATCTGGGGCGACCCCGTGCCTGCCGCACCAAGCCGGGGCTCCACCTGTGGCAGCTGCCGGCCCAGCGCCGACAGCTATGGGCCAGGCTGGTCCCACATTGGTCCCACAGGGCGAGCCGGTCTTGTCCTACGCAGCGGCACTCACCTCTGCCGCGAGCCAGGGACAGAACACAGCCACAGTGGAGGGGCACCCCCGCCTGCATGGGCTTGTGGGAAACACCAGGACGGGGCGATCCCATCCCATGTGGACTGGCGGGAAGCGCTGAGATGGGATTGCTCTGTCCTGCACTCACCACCTTCCATGGCAGCAGGACCATTCCACCATTGCCAGGGCAACTCTTTTACATAGACATACAGAAGACATAGTTTAAAACACCCCCGTTTCCCCCCTACCCTTCCCAGAAAACCCTCAAAAATCCTAAAAACCCCCCAAAAAGCCCCTTCTCTGTCCCCCAGGAGAGAGGGGAAAAAAACACAGGGAAGGGAAAAACAGGTTTTAGCTCCAGGAACTTTCATTTTCACCCCACAACATATACCAATTTTGGGGAAAAAAAAAAAAAAAAGAAAAAAGAAAAAAAGGTGGAACATTAGCAGATCTGTTCAGACTGGTATATGCATTCTTATATATGGCAGTGATATACCACAGGGAGGTTTCTGAAAATAATTGTTTCAAACACTTGCTCTGTGTTACGTACAGAGCCTGTACATAATTTAGCCCCTTTTCTCATGGCATGGTACCATTGTTTCCTCAATTTCTGTTAAGTTTACCTCACACTTCATGTCATATGTGTAGTTTATTATGATTTTTTTAAGAGATAAATTCTTTGTAAAAATCACTCTTACCTCTATTGATAACTTTAAAAAGTTAGCTAGAAAATCTCTCTTTTTCAGACAGAAACTTCATTCATTGGTAATGTGAGGTACTCAGAAACTGCTTAACAGCTTGACCTACTGACTTTTCTGATGTATCTAAAAATAAAGCCATTTTCCCAAGAGTTTTGAAAATACTAGGATTAAATGTTTTCATGTTAAGTGTTGATCTTTTGATGAAGGTTCCCATTTGAGTTGGACTAGTTGGGCAGGGGAATGCTTTGTTGATTGTTTTTCTAGAGATTACAGCACATGTCTATAATAACAATTATTATAATAATATTAACAGTAATAATAATCCAGTGCTAAAAGTTCCATCTTGCCGCTTCATGAAAACCTAGAGAAAACATTCATACAGGCAGTAGAATCACAGTAGAAAGCAAAATATAATGCAAGAACTTTTGTCACCTACTAAAAACTCATCAGTCTTGAATCATTTGCTCATATGTGTATTCAGTGTCTTTATTTGTTGTTGGGAAACAGAAAACAGCATTTGATATCAAGACACCAGAATAAAATTTCATCTTATGAAAGATACATTTATTCAGTACATAGAATACAACAACTATTCTGTTTTTCTTTAGCCGAGTTTCAGAATATACTGTTATTCCAGAAAAAATATTTAAAGTAGTTTTCATGGAGAAAGTAGGAGAAAGTTCAAAAGCATGGTTAACCAATACCAGTATCTTTAAATTACTTCCCTGTTAATTTAAATACTAATTGCTATGGGGCTACTGCTTATCACTGATTATTAAAATATTTCACATAAAAGCCTATTTCAAACTTTCACTGACTGGGAGAGAGCTTTGGAATTGTTTGGGATTTCTGGATGGAGCTAAACTGTCAAAGAAGTCCAGTTCCCATTTAGGAAACTAAATTAATTTCTGAAGCATAATTTCTTTTCTTCATAATTATACCCTATAGTGAAATATTCATACTTGAAGTTTGACTGCCTTCTTTTACTAGTGTATAATATATTAAAGTGAGGGACCTGTAATGGTATGAATCCTAGGACAACAGGAAGAGCATTACCTCCAAGTGGAGGGAAGGACACAGTGGATAAACGATTATGTTCTAATTTAGCAAATCCAGTGATGGAAATGTATAATATTGAAAACCCACCTCTGTCTTCTTTGATGTGTCCCAAATAATCACTTATGCTCTGTTTAAGCATCACCCTGTTTCCTCCCATTGTTTCACAATAAGCTAATAATGGAATGCATTGATTAGGCCCTCCTACAGTAACACATTTTTGGTTTAGGAGTCACCTTGAAGAAATACTTTTTTTTCTGAAAAAAGCATTGAAATTTCTCATAAACAGTTAAACCTCAGTAAATTACTTTATTATGAAGTGGTAAGACACTCAGACAGGTTGCCCTGTAAATGCCCCATCCTTGGAAGTGTTTGAGGTCAGGGTTTTTGGGACCTGGAACGACTTGATCCATTGAAAATTGACCCTGTGAATTGTAGTGAGATGGAGTAGACAACTCCGACATGGTAATGAGTTGGAGTAGTCTGCTAAATTATTTCCACAGATGTCAATAAAACTGCATTTGCAATGTGTGATAATATAATTTAAAAAATTCTTCTAAATATGAGGGTTCATGAAGTTTTGGCATGACACATTATTTGTTACACTAAAATAAGGCAACAGTTATAAGACAAATTGCCAAAACCTTGATGATAAGCTATCTAATTATTATAACATCTAACAAAAAAAAAAAAATTCACGTGGTGCTCAGTGATAGGATTCATGCACAGCAGTTTGTGTTTTGATTACAAAGAAACCATCCTGGGGCAATCAAGAATTAACTTCAATCACTATTGAAGGTTTTACAGATAATAATCTAAAAATTGATTGTTTGTAGAGTATGTGTTAATATCTCAAGAGTCTTGCATAAATAAGAAATGTATTTATCAATTAATCATAAACCAAGGATTAATTAAAGGCAGTAAAATCAAACCATATTCTATAATAAATTAATATTTCATTTTTTTCTAGAAGGAAAGGAAAAACATATACTTGACAAAATACTGTGATATGTTAAGAGAAGTGATGTGGGGTTTTTTCCTATCCAGAAAAGGTTCTCAGAAGCCTTACAGAAACCTCCACAAAATTAGTATAGGAAGATAAAAGCAGGAAAACTTAGATCAACTTAAAAGTATGTTGTTTTGCCAGTAGCATTTTGTACTTTACCTTTATCTGGCTAGAGGAGTTGTTCTACTCTTTTGATACAATCATAATACAAATTTTCGCAAAGTTATTAGTATTTGGTGTGGTAGGAAGTGACAATTAAGGGAAATATTTATATTTGATAGTAAGTTTATGCTAAACTCTATGCTTGTCACCTCATTTCTATATTAACTATACAAACACCTTAAAATTCATGCAATAAGCAGAAATCCAAGGCTTATCACTGAAATTGCTGGATTTTACCCCATATAAGTCAGACGCATGTATGTATGTATGGATTGATTTATATTGAATTTATGTAGTTTAAGATCGCATCATAGATGAGAAGAAACTCAAGACAACATTTTATGGCTGGTTGTGGGGTAATGGTGGGATGGGGAGGGGGCAGTTTATGGTTGACAAGCAAAGGCAAACGTCATAGTTTCTACTGCAATTAAATAGAAAATAACTATTATGATTTTGGAATATCTTTTGTCAATATATTTCTACTCTCCCCTACTCAAATTAATTAGACTAAGATAGTTAAAAATCTACAAAAGATTTTGACAACTCCAATGTTGGAAGGTCCCATTCAAGACTGGATTTAATTTATCCTTTGCAAAGATGACTGTGTTTTTTGTAAAACTCAGGTGCTTCCAGACGGGCCCCAGCATGTAGCACAATCAAAATCACTAGTCACATTCTCAAAATCTTGGTTAGAGGTGCCTAGACCTCATCAAGAGCATGTTTATTATTCAGAAGCTGACACCTCATTGCAATAGGCAATGTGAGTCCAACAGGTTTTTTTAGTAGTACAGACTATCTTCAGAACAGCAGCAGCAGCAAAGCACTCTGCCCTTGGTGGCTGCATCTTACAAAGTCATGGCAGATGAAAACCAGCAAAATGAATTCATGTCTGATGGGTTGTTTTTGCCACGACAGCTGTGCTTTGAAGGTGGGCAAGCCAAGGACGTTAAGTTTGGCTCATGCAGAGTGTTAGGCTCTGAATCAGCTCTGTGCCCATACATGTTGATAAGCCAAGCCAGTAGGAATATTTTGGCATTACCTTCTGGCTGTCACAGTGACCTTATATATCACTTCACGCATTCTCCCTTTTGTACGTGTATAATCAGTTCCAATGGATCGACTAATGTTTTGGCATGTGTTTGCCTTGGCTCTGGCTTCAGATTTTCTGTCCTGTTTATACAAGTTGCCTCCAATACGCCTGTGAAATTCATTAACAAATATTTAAGAGTAACTAATATACATTTTTATGTTCTAGAAAATAGAAAAATTGATAAATCTGAGACAAAGACAATGAAAATAAAATGAGCAATGAAATGAACATAATAATATCAACTCTTTTCTTTGCATCAAAAAAAGTCAAGGTAACACTTAAAATTTTTTGAACTGCTTAGCTTAGATATTATGTATGTCAAATGTACAAGGCCGTGTGTGTATTCATAAAAAAAATTAGGGGGTCTGTGTAACTGTTTATCAAATTATTTTGTAAGAATGATGGGAAAAAAATCATTGTCAATAAGTTCTCATCAAGGAGATAGTGGAGTACCATAGGTTTTGTTGGTAACAATGGAAGAGGACGTTTCAATGTGATATCATTGAATCTTTACTCAGAAATTGTAGACTATATTTTTAGAGCATGTTCTGTTACATAAACTATGTATTTTCACAAAGTAGTTTCATCAATAAGATTTCCTAGTATTAAATTAGTCTGGTGATTAATTGTTGTGTACTTAGATATATATACATGTCAAAGTTTAACTCCAGTTGGCAGACAAGTACCACACAGCTGCTTCCTCACCACTACCTCCATGGCAAGATGGAGAGGAGAATCAGAAAGAAAAAGGCAAAATCTGTGGGTTGAGAAAAGTTTAATAATTGAAATAATAATAATAATAATAATAATAATAATAGTAGTAGTAGTAGTAGTAGTAGTAGTAGTAGTAGTAGTAGTAGTAGTAGTAGTAGTAATGGAAATAAAGAGAAATAACATCCAATTTTTCACCACCCACTGACTGATTACCAGCCCAATCCCCCAGCAATGATTGGCCCCTCCCAGCCACCTCCCCCAGTTTATATACTGGGCATGTTGTTCTATGTTATGGAATATACCTTTGGAGAGTTTGAGTCATATGTCCTGGCCATGATCCCTCTGTGCTCCTTGTGTTCTCTCTGATTGAGGATTAGCACTACTCAGTAACAACAAAAACATCAATGGCTTATAAACACAACACTGTACTAGCTACCAGGAATAAAATCAATTCTATCTCAAATGAAATGAAGACAATTCAATATTGATTAGACATAAAGTAGTAAATGAGTTCCAAGATTTATCACTGTGCTATTATAATTACTGGTATAAGCTAGTAAATATTTGTAATTATTTTCAAATCTCTGTGAAACTTCCATTATCCGAGATTGCTTCATTATCAGATTTTTTTAGGCACAAGATATGATTTTGCACAACAATCAAGGACATAAATTGTTACAAAGTCTTGTTGTCATAATCATATGATGACAGTATAATTATCATATGAAAATTACTTCTTTTCTTTGGATTGTTGTAGCAGTTATTAGCCACAGTGAAGAAATGAACCTCACTGGATTAGAAACAATACAGAAGTATATAAAAAGTCTTTATTCTAAATAATGTCATCTAAATAAAGAAAAGTAATCCATTACCCCTCAGAGAGTTGTATATTCATTACATTTGGTCCTTCACCTGAGAGTCTTAAAGAAAAATATGATAAATTGAAATCTAAATAAATTAACTCATGAATAATCATTATTCTAAAAAGTTTCCTCTTCTGTTAAAATATATAAATTATTTTTCACACTGATGGCAGGAAAATAATACTCTTTACATGAAGAAAATAATCATGAAGCTTATTTGTGTTACTGTGCAGTATATCTTAACTGATTGGAGAAAACATCTCTTGAGTTCAAATTCTGGGTCCATTTAGTGTCTCTTCACTTTGCTGAATTGTGATGAGGACATACACAGCAGGGGTTAGATTGAGGTCACCAACTGATTTCATTTAGGATAATTCACTGTCGAATAGTGGTAACCTTTACTGTGACCTTGAGAGGGACTGAAAACAGTAAGCCAATGGCTAAGGAGAAAAACATAATGAAGAGGTTGTCCTTTCTCACTCCCTTGGCTGTAAAAGAATGGAAATCATTTAAAGAAAAGTAAAAAAAATCTCCCTTTTTGAATAACTTTTAGAATTCTCAGAATGAGCTTTCATTGTTTCAACTGGTGTAGCTTATTGCGTGCTTTGACTGAGGTGCATCTTGGCGATGGTACAGTTCAAACAGAGAAAAGGACATCTCTGTAGTAGAATTAAGACCTTAGATACTTAAGCCAGTTGCTGAAACTTAGAAAAGATGACTCGAAGTTTAAATTAGTTTTGTATACTGCTAAAAAAGTTCAATGAAAGTACTTACAGAACTCTTTTAGACTTGAGATAATTTGTCTCATAAATTAAGATAAATGAATAATGTATTAATTCTCTTCACCAAACATTTTTTTTTCATTTTATTCATTGAATGTAGTTTGCTGTTTAAGTGCAAAAATATTTTTTTATATTTGAAAAGAAAAACCAGAAAACGGCTTTTGGGTTTTAAAACATCTGCGCACTGAACTTTCAATATATCTTGAAAAACAGATTCCACTTAGCAACAATAAAACTGGGAAGGTGAGGTGGTTTTGATTTTGTGCAAATTCTATTAATAAGTGTTAAGAACTTGTGGACTTTGGGGTACAGGCAGGAGTTTTCAGCCTGGGTGGCCACAGTTGCAGCTTAGTAGATGTGTCTGCTGTGGTTCCCCGTGTATGTATGAAAGGACAGGAAGCTGGTTGCTGCTTAATGACAATATATTGGATGGTGTAGGCCTGAGCATGATGAAAATGATACGACATAAGAGGTGGAGACTGTACAAAAGCTGAGTGAGATGAGGTTAATTTTCTTCACAGTAGCCTTTATGGTGCTGTGTTTTTAACTTGTGACTAAAATAGTGTTGATAACACACCAGTGTGTCTGATGTGATACCTGTTTCTCACTCTTCCCCTTCAGTGGGTAGGCTGGAGATGGACAAGGGACTGGGAGTGGTCACAGCTGGTACACAGCTGACCCCAACTGACCAAAGGGACACTGTATCCTATGATGTTTGCTCAACAATAAAACCTCAGGGAAAGGAGGGTGAAGAAGGGACCTTCTTGTTTACAATGTTTGCCTTCCAGAGTAACCATTAAACATACACACAGAATCTCAGAATCACAGAATCAATTAGGTTTGAAAAGACCTTTGAGATCATCAAGCCCAACCTTTGACCAAATGCTACCTTGGCTACTCGACCATGGCACTGAGTGCCACACACAGTCTCTTAAATACCTCCAGAGAAAATTACTCCACCACCTCCCTGGGCATCCCCTTCCAATTCAAAATCACTCCCTCTGTTAAGAACTTCCTCCTAATGTCTAATCTAAACCTCCCCTGACACAGCTTAAGACTCTGCCTTCATGTCCTACTACTAGATACCTGGGAGAAGAGACCAACACCTACCTTTCCAGGAAGTGGCTAAACACCTGCCTGCTGATAGGAGCATAAAGGATTTATATTGCTTTGTTGGCACACAGAGGTTTGTTTCACCTATTACATTTTCTTTACCTTGATCCATGAATTTTTCTCACTTTTGCTCTTCCTGCTCATTCCTCACTAGCAGAGGAATGAATATCTTTGTAGGGCTTAGCTACTCGTCATTTTTCCTTGGTACCTTTCTGCCTTGACTATTCTTATAGTGTCATGATTAGTGTACAGACTGACATTGGCCTCAGTGAGTTTTAGTAAGGTGAAGATTTTGTGCCTCTTTTAAGCTAATCGCCTAAGTTATTCTTTGCGTCTATGAAGAGAGATAAGCACATCAAGAAACTGATTTATCATCACATTGAATAAGGACATAACACATAGGTAGAAAGAAGTGCTCTGGAGGTGCCCTTTTCATTGACCATGGAGAGAATGTAATTGAGACCTAAATTAGAGTAAGCTTCTAGTATGTTGGCTGGAAGACATGAACCGAAGAGTGAGTGTGCACTAAGGCTCAGTTCCTTCGGAAGATTTAGACCCTGGTTATCTTGCTATCAGTGAAGTAAACACTTCTGAGGATTCATCTTGAAGACATTTTTGTCTGTTTCCAAGGTTAACAAACAGCTCTTTCACCTAAGATTCATGTTTGCTGACAGTATACAAACAAGCATACAACAATGTCCAAATACATCCACATGGCTTCATAAAAGTGAACACTAAGGAAGTTGTAAATGTTTTAGTCACTCCTGTGTAGTACCTGCAATTCTAACCATATGGAAATGTAGATGTGAGTTATATGAAATGAATCTTCTTACTTTTCTATAAAGCCTGCCTTTCAAAAACCTTTACCCTCCACACCCAAAATACCCAGACAAGTATTTGCGTAATTTTACTGTAATATGCTTATCCTTTCATACATGACATCTAAAGCTGTTTAGTCAATTGTACCGTGGCATGCACTACAAAGGAACATACCTAATGCAAAAAGAAAATATTTAATGGATTGAGAAGAAAGAGATTAGGTATACAGATGAACTACATATGCTGGAACAAAGCTGTTGAAAATTCAGTGAGAATGAATGAGTGCCTAAATTGGTTAGCAAAGAGGACATCAAGAAATACTTTCATCCTAAAAAAATTAAGGATGGGGAGAGAATTCCAAATCTTGGTCTCTCTGAACTTGGAAAGTTTACTCTTCCTTACACTAATGAGACAGAATGTTATCATCACAGCAAAATCAAATGTGACTTACTTAATGATGTAAATTTTACATTGGTAATTTGATTTTTCTGCATGCAATTTTGTGGTGATTAGAAACTAAGGGTGAAAGAGAGAGGAATTAGCAGGTAAAGAAAAAAAATAGCAAAAGATGTGTAAAAGGTTACAGCAAGATTTCTAGATGTTTTTGAGATGAAATAAATCCATAATAGTATGCACAAAGAACAGCCCCAGAGCTTCCATGGAGGATGCATGAAATTTCAAAACACTAGGTAAGGACAAATGCTTGACCATTTTTGAGCTAAAAGAATAAGTGGAAAAATATTGACCTCTCAGTTCTATTTCAATTTGCCACATTAATCAAACTAATTCTAAGGTTATGACCTTAAGAAAACATGTATGGAAATAATTGTCAGTATCAATTTTCTAGGGATAACTATGTCATATGAATTTAATTTGTCTTTTAGGTAAACAACAATGATGAAAAACAAAGATTAAAAAAAAATCATACTTGTAACTTGACCTAGGAAGAATTCTTTTGCTCTGATGATGAATTTTTCATTATATTCTCTTAATGTAAACATAGATATCTTCAAACACATACTGTAGCCAAAAGAAAGAATGTACTGCTTTCTTCATGTCCAAACACTAAGCTTAAAATTAAGCAGGGAGATCAAACAGATACTAAGGGAAGCTTTCTAATGGCAAAAGGAATTGAATATTGAAACAGGTTTGTGGTAGCTGCAGAACATCCACTGATGTTTTTAGCAATTTTTTTGGGAAGGAAATATATTGATAAACTAAACAAGAACACAGACAGATAAGGTCACAAACTTATGGTCCTGTGAGCTGCCCTTTTCTGTCAGGTACAGAGAAAGAGAACATCCTAGTTTTATTTATCTGTATGAACAAAACTGCTGTGAAAGACATTATAGCCCTGTGAAAATAACCTAAGATTGTTCTGCAAGCACCTGTATTATCTAGATCAGGAATGTCTGTCCATCTAACCCTATGAATCATGAATTCATAGAGCATGCAAAGGAAATTTAAAGTGATGGAAATACTCTGCAGAATTTTTAAGGACAGAAAGCTCACAAACAACCCTTATGCTGGAGTTATTAGCAGAGCTAGTGAATACTTTAGGTCAATGTATCTTAAGTACTGCAGCTTCAGTTTTTACATATCTTCTTGGTTTTCCTTTGTAAGTGTTTTCTATATTAAAATGGTTTTCCATCTTCCTGGTCAGATATGATGTACAAGGGACCGCATTTTTCAAACTGAAAAGGTAATAAACAATAATTTCAGTAATGACATAAAGTGGTTTTTCAGGGACTCATCAGTCAAACCTTAGATCAATAATAAGTTACTTTATAAGCCTGCTGCAGATCTGGCCATTTTTATTACAATATAATAATAAATTAATAAATATGTCAGGAAATTCAAGGCTGAGGAAAGTGATATAATCTTAAAATATCTATAAAGGATCCATCACTACTTGTTTTTTCTTCTTCCATTACCAAATGTAAACTTGTGGAATTTAGAAAAGCAGAAAATAAACTGCATCAGAGGAGAAAGGCAACAAGTAATAGTAAAGTATTTCAGAGGCAGTGAAGATAAATAATTGAAAGTAATGATTTTTCTATATCAACCCTAAGCTATTTCTGTAGTGGGACAAAATATGTATTAATGCAGTGGTATACTTTTTTTACCCAATGCACAAACGTATTTGATATTTTTGCTTATTTTTAAAATTATGTTCTTCACATTTTGCTCTATAATGCAGTTTAGCACATATGATTGCTGGAACTTTATCTAACTTCCTCTTATGTCATGAGAAACTGCCTTTGGGATGAGTGAAGATAATCCTGAAAGTTGATTAGATTTATCATTAACTTCCATGATTCTTTAGTATCAAAAATTGGTACAACTGTTACAGTCAGTCCTCATGACTATTACACTGGAATTATATGAAGGATACAGTTCCCTTCAAATTGAAAGGTTTTCACTTCAGAAGACCCATCTAAAGTGTCTGTCATCATCAGAATGTTCAGGATGCTCTTTCTCATAGTTACACTATAATAAACAAAATCTAGAGACAAATTTAGTCAATATAGTAAAAATTTTGCATCTACTTGATTCCTAGTGTACATAAGACATTTATTCTGTAAGCTTTCTTATTCTTATGCAAAAACAAAGTGATTTATGTAAATTACACCTACATTAAGCCCTGAAAAATAACATTTTACTGTGAATAGTCTCTGATTTGATAAATGAGATTTCTCATTTCCATCTGGATTTCTTTTGTATCACTATGGTATAAACAAAAGTTATATTTACACATTGTCTGTATATCAGCTAAGCAATTCAGCTCTTATTATGAAACATGATGTATGTTTTCTGGAGTCTTAAACATGAATCACCTGTCTTGCAAATTTCCTAATTAGTTCAACCAATTTTCTTTCTGTCTCAAGGTAATATGAGCCAGTGAACTGAATCCGATGTTGTTAACAAAATAGAGTGCTGATCAAATGGTTTAGGTCACAGTCTGTTTACAGCACTACAAAGAGTGCCTTCTTTGTTCCCTAATTTATATATTTTGATTTATTTATTAATTTATCAGGGAAAAAAAAAAGAAAAGAATTCTTAGGCCTTCATAATGATTCATATCTGTTTCAAAGTACCTATTGTTCCAGCCGTCAGCTTTCAACGGAATGCTAATTTTAAATGCAAGATTTCAGTGTCAATAGACAAAGGTGTTTCCACAATATGGTTCACAATTCTGACTATCTACATGTCTGCATTATATCCTTTTTTTTTTAAAACCTGCCATTTTATTTCATCCGTGGTGATTTCTATTTATTTTAGCCTGAAAAAAATTAATTTAAAAAAAATATCAGATGAATAGAATTTGAATTTATTTTTCCATAGAGTCTCACTTCGGAATACAGTGCATAATTTTGCATCTGTAGTGCAGCTCATATTCTGTAGTAGAAAATTCCCATAATAGAATCACTGACTATAAAGCAGAAGCTGAGTAACCTGTAGAAGTTCATATGGTGAGTGCTTTTGTGTATTAGGAAAATACTTTTCAGGATGAAATTCACTCCTGCCCTTAACTTTAGTTGTGAAAAATATAATAACTGTATTCAAACAAGCTATTCAAAATTTACCCCCAATTTAAAATTCAGATTGTGTCTTCAGTGACATTTCAAGTTGTGAAATTTTAGAGAAATTCCCCCAGTTGACTCCATTCCTTTGAGCCATCCTTCCAGGGAAGGGCAAAATTGCAGAAGGGGACACAACCAGGGCAACTGGCACAAAGTAACAGAATAGATTTCTGTATCATAAAAAAAGCCATGCTCAACAAAACATTGGCAGAGGCATGTTACAAAGGGAGGGATGTTCCAAAGCAGCCATTGATCAGAGATTTTATGGGCATTGCTCTGGTTGCAGGAGTGGTGAATGGTTTTAAGGGTTTTTTTCCCCAAGTATTAAACTCCTTTCTTCTTGACCTATGAGATTTTTCTCATTTTTGCCTTCCTGATTCGTTGTGTCAACTCTCTGGGGATGTGAGTGAGCAAGTGGTCTGAGGTTGACCCACCACACAGGAAAAAAAGTAACTTTGAAATTATTTATAAATGTAAACTTCATTTAAATCATGGTTTTGATATTCATTTCTACTTCTCAATTTTATATTTAAATAATTCATAGAAGTTTCATATTGGTTATTCTCAACACAACTGTTATGTTGGCTATCTTTTTATATGCTTAAATAAGATGAAGTTATATGCACAAAATGCATTTATTCACCAATCCCACAGATTATTACATATCTGTGAAGAGAAACTATGCTCAACTATTATGTTCCCAGAGGACTCTAAGTTGTTACAGTATATGTAACATCTTCTAATATTGACAGTGTAAAAATATTGTTAAGAATTTGGAATTGATTTGCATATTTTTAGTCTGACTCAAATGTTTTTTAATTTCTGCAGGGTCTAACTTTGACTCAACAACCATTCCCATTGTAAGAGTGCCTGCCATAACAAAAGATAAACATAATGTTTATCTCTTTATCTCTGAATTTATTCAGATTAATTTATAAATGGGAAGATTAAAATTTAGAATAAAGCTTTGTACATGTTGATACGTTTTGGTAATTTCATGGAAAATTCTTTTAAGCAACTTAAAGAAAAGACCTTGCTGCTGCCACAAGCGTGTTCAGGATATAGTCTTGCCCCATGAGAGTAATTTAAAGTGTAGGCAAGAGGTTACCATGAATAGTGTATACCAAAGCTTTGCATTTTTGCCTCCCTAGGGAGATGGGTTAGTCTCATTACTGTGGAGCAGATGGTTGCTGCTGATAGAGACAGCATTAGGAATCACAGAAAAATTCAGAAATAATGTCTTTTTCAAACATGGCCTGTAAAGAAATTCTAAAATGATTCATAGTGCACTATGTATTCTGCGAATGCAACATAAAAATAGTTTACACCTTGGCTTGAAAAATAGGTCTGCGCATCTATTGTCCAATTTCAGTGAAATTACATAGAAGGGTCTCAATTCCAGTGCAGTGCATGAACCCAGAAGACAAGACCTGTAAGAACCCTAACGTTAGTTAAAAAAATACAGAATAAATTAATGACATAGAATCCTAGAGAAACTTCTTAGATAGAAAACAATGGTTTTTTCCTTCTTGGTGAAACATTGTAGGATACAGGGGAAGAGAAAAGAAAGGTAATATTAAAAAAGAAGTATTGCCCTCAGAATTTATCTCCACATTCAGAAAGCACCATTAAAAATGACTGTTTCCCAAAGGTCTTCAGTTTAAGAATTCTCAACTCAACAGTATCAGGTTCCAAGAATTCATCTAGGTTAGGAAAAAATGTTCAGGGTTCAGGTGGATTAGCTAACTAGCTAACTTAGTGTGATCTCTAATGATTTTCCTCCTCTTGACTGACTTAGAACATTTTGGAAAATGTATTTTAAAACTTCACCATCTTCCTTCAGCCTTGTTCTGAGAACTGTACTGAAGAAAGAAGTTTTGGGTTTTTTTGTTTGTTTCTTTTTGGTTTTTTTATCAACCTCATTTCCTATGCATTTAGGAATTTGTAATAATAGACCATTTTTTTTCCTATGAAAGCCTCTGAACTCCAGAAGTTTCAAGATAAGGTGCCGCATCTATGGCACACTTGTTACACGCTGCATACAGAGAGGCCAAATTGCAAGTATATGTCATTGGTGCTATGCCAAAGGAAAGTTGACTCTTAGAAAATCAGCCACAATATCACCTACTGAGGTTCTGCTAGTGGCATTAAATGTTATATTTAAACAATAAGTGAGGAAATCTTGTGGCAATTTGATCCCTCATATTTGGGGTGGGTTTTTCCCCTGTTTTCTATGATCCCTTCTAGGTTTTATATACGTTAGATAGACGGAAATTAAGTTCTGTGAGATGTTCCATTAAGATCTGGGCAACTAGAGGTGTCTTGAGGGTCTGTTATATAGATGCCATGAGAGCTGAATATTACCCAGTTAAAGATCTAGTTAATCGGACCTTTAAATTGAAAACTACTTGCAAAGGGAGCATAGTGGGTCATGTTTGATTTGGTCTTTTTAACCAGCCAAAGGAAAAAAAAAGACAATATTATATTTCTATGATTACCTAGAAGATCCAAACCTGCATCTCTTCCCTCATGTTCTAGTTCCTTCCTCTTCTAGTTCATATGCAGAGAAAAAAATACAGAGATGTAAATTCTGAAACATTTGCATTACTATATCTCTCTTTTGACTTTCTCCCTGAGAAAAAAGTACCAGCAGGATGTGAAGAATATTTATAAAGATAAACAAGCAAACAGAAATTAGTTTTTCTTATTAAAAGGATGTTTAATTATCATAAAGTGAAAGATCTATAGCATTTAATCTGATAATACAAATAGGGGACAAAAACCTTAATTAATCAGAGTAATTAAACACAAAATTGAAAGCAATGTCCATTAACTAGAAAAGAAAAATGACAACATAATAAAGTGCTATATGCATTATTAATTGTTTTAGCATATTCTAGTAGAAAAACTAGATTAAAAGGTCCTTTGAAGATGTCTTCATAAGCTCCTCTTTTCAGTAATCATAAATCAATTATAAAATGCAGTTATGTAGAACAGTTGGCATACTTAATCTCAGATGTAAGAAGTATTTTACTTTGTTCAGATCTCTCCTTCCAACATTCCATTTAACTGATTCTAGAATTTCCTTTTTCATATCAATTCTTAAAAAAAAATAAAGAAAAGAAAAATAAACTATCTTCAGATAATTGTTTTCCACTTATAATTTCAAAGAGAGAACAGACTGTGAGAACATTTTATTCTTGCTATGACTATCACATACACACAAAAAGTCTTCAGAGTCATTATTTGATATTTTAAAAAAATTATAGCTATCAAAAACTAACTTTTTGAAATTGAGTATAGAACATGTATTATGATATTTGAACATATGCATATGACTGAAAACCCATAACACCTACTAGACGATAGTATTATTTGTGTATCAAAATAGTCAGGAATTATTATATCAGGGACATTTTTTCTAACATATATGAGTAAAATAGCAAAAAATTGAAATTATTTGATCAAAGCTAGATAACAGGTAGTGTAGCATCGGGAGTAGAATCTGTCTGTGGGCTTTTCAGATTCTTAGCTCTCTGTTCCTTAGAGTAGATTGCTTAATTTTTAACTCTACACTTTTGCTGTGCCATTACAGTATTTCATCCCACAGTACTTCTTAATGTGCAAAGCACCCATGGAGGGCACTAAGAGCTGCAATTTAGTTTTAAAGGAAAAAAACCCAAAACTTTAAAACGTGCTTCTGAAAAGAAAAGAAAATACTTAAGATTTTAAAACTAAAGATATAGAACTTCCATTATAAAACATGTCACCAGCTGGTATTTTCTTCCAGCCTGAAATGAGAATGATACAACTGTTGGTGAATCTTGTTCACTCTACAAACTACAGCAACATTTTGTTGTTGACCACATCATCATTTCATCACTTTTTTTTTCATAAAGATATGTGGATATTAAAAATAAAATATCTTATCCTGTGAAAGCAATTCTCAATGTGGCTGTTTGTCTTAGATATTTGCCTGCTTGTAGCCTGAAGGTTCTAGGCCAATTCCCCAATGGTTCAGCAGCATGTCCATCTGTGATTATGTGACATTTATTTAATGCTCCCCAAAGTACAAAGATAGAATAGATTAGACTTCACGGAATACATGTAAAGATAAAAACTTCACCAGCAAGTGCTGATTCATTCTGTTTGCCGTAGTTTGCTGATAGTGTAAAAGCCTATCATGCAGCATATTAGAAAAGGATGAAAATAGTCATTTTGCTAACAGTGAACTTGATTCAAAAGATGATGTGTTTCTTACTCTGTCTGTGGCAATGACTTACTTTTTCTTTTTCAAATGATCTATTCAATGTCTTTTATGGGGTGAAAAAAGCTTTCAGCTGTTAAAACGTATTTCCTTTTTTTCCCCTCTTCTAGGGGGGAATGAGGAGGGAGTTTGTGAGTTTTGGGAGGTTTTTAGGGGGCTTTGGGGAGGGGGAATGAGGTGTTCTAAACCACTCTTTTGTATTTTATAGAAAGAAAGATAGACAGGCTCCGGACCTTGGAATGCGGCACTGGTGCAGCCCCTGGTTCCGCACATCCCACCGGGATGTGTGTGCACAGAGGAGGTGGTGGCGAGGCCTGGGGGGGAAGCCCTGCAGTGCAGGGAGTGCCACCATTCCATTCCCGTGGCATACCGGGGTGGCAGACTCCTGCCGCCCCCCGTTGGTTCACTCCATGGCAGCAGCAATGGGTGCGGTACAGGGAGGTGCCCCCATCCCGCGGCTGCCAGCGCCGGGCTGGAGGCTGCAACTGCCAGTGTATGCCTGGCACCTGTGGCACCCAGGGCCCCTCTGGCTCGTTTTGACAGCAAAGGTGTGGCGCAAGCACAGTGCACACCCTGTCCTGGTGCCAGCACTGGCGCGAGACACTGCTGAGCCCCCAGGGGCAATGGTGTTGCTGGCTCTGGAGGTACTGCACAGCTGCCACTGCCGTCTGGTGCTTGGAGGGCAGCGGCTGCTGCTAGCAACCTCTCTCCATCCCGTTATGGGCAGTGCTGGTGCTGGGCTGAGCGACAACAGGTTCAGTTGTGGGTTTCCCGTGCGTGCAAAATATGGTGCCAATTGAAGAATGCCAACAGCCCTTGTGGCAGGTGAAAACCACCCCCATGTGTGGCTGCCACTGGCATGTGGGGTGAGGGCAGCCCAGTGCCCATGCCCGGGGCCCTTAGGGCACCCTGTAGTGCTCACAGGAGGCCCCTTGCCCCCTTTTGGGCCCTGACCACGAGGCATTTTGGTGGGAGACTCTGCCATATTGCCTGGTGGTGAGGTCTTGTGAAGGGGAGGTGCCCAAGCGCCGCTAGTCAATCTGGAGGCAACCTGTGCTAGGCGGGACCCCAAGATCACATGAGAATAGACTCTCTATAAGGCAGCTCTCCCTCTCTTCAGGGTCTGGCAGTTGTCAGAGCTGCATCTCAACACATCTCTGCTTGGTGTTTTTCCTGCTGTTCGGGCAGCAGCGCGGGGTTCAGGACCACATCACTCACCAGCCATGGTATTTCTCTCCCCTTTGGGTTTCCCCCCCGGGGTTTCTTGTGTTGTTCCTGTTTTCCAGGAAACCTTGGCAAGGACCTGTCGAAGAATGCCTTAAGAACTATGCTTTTAGCTCTCTAACGAAAGTGTACAAGCAAAGGCCTGGTTAACATAACTAGGCCTTACTCCATCTTAAGTATAAAACTGCAAAATCATAGCCTGTCAGCAAAGAAGCTAGAAACACAAACAGGTCGTCCTTGAGAGCTAAGTTTAGAGAATAACAAAGCTGTGTAAAGATAAGAAAGGCTTGCCTCCTCCTTGCACCTTCAAGGAAGAATAAGATAAGTAATGCCAAACTTAGATCATTAATAAGCATAACCAAGCAACTGCATTCTTAGAGCATTTAGTAATCTTAAATCATTAAGTTGAACCTTGTATACATATTCATGTATTTAATTGCATATTCATGTAGCTAGACTGTAAAAATGTGTAGTGTACTATCAATAAACGGATAACTGCTATCAACCATATTGGCTGTTGAAGTTTTCCCCTCGCCGATCGCAAGGACCCAGCACCTTTCCAACTTCCTCCCTTACTTCATCAGCCCAGCAGCCAGCCCGAAGGAGCACAGTCTGTTTCCCTTGCATTGTTAGTGTTAGTTTTTGTCTGTAAAATAAATTCTGTTGGTTGATTTTGATTTCTATTGTATTGTCTCATCTCTCTTAACACCTCCTAGTGTCCAAACCAGAACAGTGTCACTCCAGAAAGGTTGCTTCTCTGATTAGTTTGTGCTAACAAAATATTATTTGTTACAGGAAACCACAGCTTGAAGGCTGTCAAAGTAAATCAAAAGCTTGAACCAGAAACCCCGAAAGTCATGGTGTAAACCTTGAGAATATGACACTGGTCAGTTCAGGGCCACAAAAATATCTCACAGATGTTCAGTTATTATCCACTAAAGGCACACAGCCTTGTAAACTGGAGGGAAAAAAATAGGTTTGAGGAAAACAAAGAAGTGAAAAATAAATACACAGTGCATGTAAAACATCCCATATATAGTAAAACTCAATAGGACATGGAAGTGGGAATCAGTGAATAAAAATGAAATAGAATGTCAACAAACATAAACAGAGTTTCAAGTACACTGAAGAGCAAGAAGGAAGACACCCTCTATCAATAACAGATGTTTACTGCCAAATGAGTCAGAATGTTGACAACTCACCATAATTACATATCTTCTTCACATGGAAGATTAGTGCAAGCCTAACATCAAGGAAGAGGGTTGATACTAGAATGTTTGTCTTTCTCAGTTTCAATAATGTCATTATAAGCTATTATGGTAATTGTGAGTGAGTCAGAAATATTTCCTTCACTAGATTGATAATATTTTAATTAATCTAACAGTAAATCCTTAGTTCTGTGTATAAGGTGTATTTCTTAATCCACATAAATTACATAGTATTTGGTCTGGTACCCTGTCCTTGAGCTCATTTTTAGCCTAGATGCAGCATTGTAATGTCAAAATAGTAGAATTTCTGAAAGTACCCACAGTTTTATTCATGTTTTAGCATTTTTTCTGAGTATTCTTGCTTTAACTCATTTAAATCAATCTCTTGAAAAATCATATTCAGTTACCTAACTGAATTACTCTACAGCAGTCTCATTAACTACGAAAGCAATTTCCATGCTTACCACATATTTATTTCTCAATATTTAAGGCATTTTTAAAAGCTTGAGGTGGCACTCTTTGGTTCATATTTTTATGCAGACATTTTTAACATCCTTCACATTTGCTGTCAGGTTGGGAAGCTTAGCTGTGGCTTGCAATCATTTCATCCATACAAATAAAGCACTGGTTTTACAGCATGTACTTTAATATTATGAATTTCTGAAACACAGTCAGAGACTAACTCAGGAGACTAACTAGACTCATTTAAGGGTACCAAATATTTATACAAAGAAACAAAGATTCAGCTTAAAAATCTACTACAAAATGCCTAATATACTATTTTGACAGTAGAATTTAAAATAAAACTGTGAAATTTAGCCTCAAATAAGACATTCTGATATTTATATTATTTTTTCATTCCCAAACTAGCCTACAGGTGAATGATGATGGATGCTAGTAGCTTGACGTAGTTATTGTAAATTAATAATCACTGACAGCTGCTCACAATATCAAGAAAATCTGGTAAATCTGCATAGCTCTATGGAGATTATTTTGCATTACTGGGGATTGCACGTGTGATGTCAGTGACTACCTCCTATTCCAGAACACTTTGGACTAGGGACATTTTGGATATGGGAAAAACCGTCCATTTCTAAAAATAACAGATACAAGTGTTGCTTTTGTGGCTTAATCAAAAGCAAAATACAAGAAAATAAAGAAAGAAAATCAGATAAATAAATACAAGGAAATAAAGAAAGAAACTGAAAGGATATGAAATCCGGAAGAAGAGAACATCTTTCTCTTTTTTGGCTACAACTTTCTTCTAGGCATTTGTAGAGAGCAATAAAGTATCCCCTCAATCCCCTTTTCTCCAGGCTAAACAACCCCAGTTCCCTCAGTCACAGTCACTCAGTCACAGTTCCTCCAACCCTTTTACCAGCTTCATTATCTTCTATTTGGGTGTTTCTGCAAGAAAAGAAAGTGTAGATTCACATAAACATTTGGCACCTACCTTGTGTTTTGTAATTCTAATTTTTCCAGGGTGAAAATCCTAGTCTGGGATTCTCTCTTACTCAGCTGAGTATCAATAAATATCTTCCACTTCCAGCTAAAATGCTTATGACACTGGGGTTTTTTTGAGAATAATCTTTGATAGTCATTCACTTTTAATAGGTGCTTTAAAAATGAGGTGCAGCCAGGACTAGACTTCTAGATAAGATATCTCTCAGCTGGGTGCCTGAATATGAACAATAGCTTGTCGTTTCACTAATGAAACTTCTTATTAATTAAGTTGTATAAAGTGAAACATCTCCAGAAGAAAATATTTTGAGCATCACTGTTGTATGGTTTGAGTCTCAATGGATGAAAAAAGCAGGAAGAAAATAGTGATCCTTTGTGTCACCATCTCACCCTGGGCAGCAGATCTGTCAAGTGTAACCTTAGATTTTGCATAAACCATGTTAGCTGTAGCCTTTTCTTACATTCCCATCTTCATAACTGCTAAGTAGGACAAAATGTTAGTGCTCAGCATTCAGTGTTGAAAAGGGACTGAGACAGCTTTTTGTTCAAATCAAGATTACATTATATTTACAGGAAAATGTGCGTATACTGGCTGCATAAAGAGAGATACTCATTTGAGAAGAATGTAAAGGAGGAAATGAGCAGCACACTGTTATCTATATCATTCTTTTAAAGACTGAACTACTAGGATGTGTATGGGAGAGGGCAACAATGAGAAGTTCACAGATGACAGAACTCAGACTGCACAGTTCTATAGAAAATCAGAGCTATAATTTACAGTTTAAGCATAAAACTCTTTTGCCTGTGTCAGCTGAATGAGACACACACTCAAAAAACCTTCTGGTTCATATTTTTGTATTTTTTTTTTTTAATCTATACAGTGTTCTACATCAGTAGCTCAGTAGCTCAGGCCTTTCCAAGTTTCATTATATCAGAGTGGCAGATTGAATCCCTAGTATGCATGTTACTTGCTGAAACATTAAACTAACAGTCTGATTTCATTATTCAGGCTTGACACAAATAAGATGAATGTTATGGATTAAATTAACAGGTAAATACCTTAAAAGCGATAATAGATGTTTTCATCCACCCCCAAAGGATTTGAGATTAAATCAAAGACAAGGTTTTACATCTGTTTTCTACCTGTTCTTAGATAGTCAGATCCAAAGAAACAAGCATGTGTAGCTCTGTCTTTTAGTGGTAAATGGCAGACAGAGACCCATCAAGCTTCCAGTTTTACAGAGGTAAAATATAGCTACAGTCCCTGTTTCAAAATTATACTGGGACCTGTTGTGGCTTACTGAACAACTTGAAGTAGGGAATAATTCTCCATTCTTTTGGAAGCAGTTGTCAGGTTTGTGTTAGTTTGTATATGGCTTCATGAAATAAAGAGAAATGCAGCCATACGGCACTTTTGTGCCACAACTTGTTGGACTGTGATGAAAGGGTAGGAATTGAGACCACAAAGTTACTCTCCCTAAAGAACATAACACAGAAAAAAAGCAAGCATTAGGAAAATCTTCATAAAATTTCACAAATCCTCAGTGTAAGAGAGCCATACACATTTTGTCTTTACTACTGGATAGGCACTCAGGTTCTGTTCGCACACCTGACAAACATCACTAGCTTTTGAGTGAAATATGAAAAATGAAGTTAGTTTTCTCACTCTATTTTTAATAGTTTTAATAATTTTTTTTTCCCAAGTAGAAGAACTGATTTTCTTTAATGAATGTGTTTAATAGGTATAGGTCTTCCTATATTAATTTGACTTTAATTCCACAGTCCTAATTTAAAATCAAGTGTTCAATACATTGAGGACAGTATTAAGCTTTGAGTATCTATCTAAAAATGAAACAGCAAACAAGGATAGCATTCCAGAGAAAAAAAATGCAAGGTAGTTTTGGGAGATGTGATTTATAATTCCTTTCTGCAGTATCATTCTTTCTATCACATCAGTTATTTCAAATTTAAATAGGTTGTTATACCTTAACAGTAGCTGTTTCCTTCTAAAATACACAGGGATACTATTAGACGAAAGACAAAGTTGTGAATTAAAAGTTCTTGTCCCTGTTTAATTTCATATCGTGTTACAGAAGTTATGTACAAACCACTGTCCCCTCTTCAACTGGACTGTCAATCCCAGCTCCCACGGCCTCTGCCACAGCCAAAGTCCTCTGCTGCCATCTTAAGGCAGCACAAGGAGCACCTGAGCAAGTGATGCTGTTGCTCTAAGCGCCCACTACTTAAAGGGACCAATTAACCTCCCTGTACAACCTACCAAATGCCACTTTGGTCTTTATGTCACTGCAGAATCTGTGCACAAATTACTATGGCGGACAGCACATTTAGTACTTTCAGTGTTAGTGGGCTGCCTGGATAATCCTCAAAATGACAAATCACTGTCTGCACTATTAATTTTCTTTCTGTCAAGTCTAGAAAGATGAGAGATTTTGGGGACATCGTACAACATGTCAAGGAAATGCCAGCTGTCTCCATAACATCTCAGTGCTAACAATGGAGGGAGATTGATGATTCATACACAGTGCTGTTTTTCATAACCTTAACAAATCTGAATTCCTCAGCAGATAAAGTAATGGAATCTGTCAGTCAGCATGAAAATAGTCAAAGCATCAACAGATATTTAAATAATCAATATTGTAACACTTGAAGGTGGTTGCAACAAACCAAAGGAACATAAAGTTTCACAAAATAAAATATATATTCCTTTTCTCATTCCTCATGATGGCTGTACTAAAGACATAATCAGATACCAACTCTTCAAGGAATCATGGCATGTTTTTCTTTCACAAAGGAAGATACTTCTTGGCAGATATTAAGATTTGATATATATGTGCCAAATATTTAAAGCAATGAAAAAGTCTCAGAGTACTGAGCAGCACACTTCAATTAGATATGCTGGCATTAATGACAGATACTTATATGAATTGCAAGGATACGCCTACAACACTTTTAAAGGCTTGCATACATCACAGTACAGACTGTGCAGTGCTCTGATTGCTTAGGATTACATTCTAGATCTGGGGAAAGCCTTCCAGGTCATGTAATGATAACAACAGGACCTTTCATCCTTCACCTTATGAATTTATCAAAGTACTATCTGGAAGAAATTTCAACAGAAATCAATGAGCTCTATAAACAAATATATCTTAACAGAACAGAATTGTATCAAAGTAGAAACTATGGTGTGCACCTCAGAAAGAACAGACTATGGCATACTCCCTCCTTTTATCCAGGAAACTGTTCTCAAAAATTATGTATGTGAAACATGACTGTCTTTTTATATGATCTTCCATCTGAAAATGTGTTGTGGGCTAGAAAATAAAACAGTTTTCCCCCTTCCTTCCCCCATTCCCCGCTGGGCGCGAGTGCGTGAGTCCGCGCCGCGGGCGCTGGGGCCACGCCATGGCCGCGTGGCGCCGTAGGCATGAGGCACTGGGGCCGCGGCCGCATGGCGCTGGGGGCGCCGCCATCGCCAGATGTGCACTTCTGGCCTGTGGGGCTGGCATAGCTTCCGGTCCGACCCGGTGCTCCATTGAGCAAGAGGGAGGNTGGTTGGGGAAGGGGGGGGGGTGTGTGTCTCGCAGTTTCTAACTGTCTGAGTGTTTTTCTTCAGAAAGAGGAGCGGAGGCTCGTGCTGCTGTAGGTCCTCATGTCAGTTGCGGGCCTTCTCTAATTATCCCGGCATCTCTTCCGGAGCCCCAGCAGAGAGACCAGCACTACTCCAGAGCGTTCCCATCCCAACATGGGCTTTGGGAAAGCTTAATTTGTCTGTTTTTGCACTTTATTGTCGGTTTTCTGTGTGTGTGAAATAAACTGTGTTACTTGTGTGTTTCTCTTTTTGAGTGTGTATGTTTTTCTTTTTGGGTGTGTGTGGCTTCTCTCGGACATCTCTTGTCAATATCACATTTTTTAGTGGTAAAACCGTGACAAAATGAAAATTTAGATTAATTTTATCTAATTTTAGGTATCGAAATTAGGCATATGGTTCCTTTAGCTCCTTAACTCATATATCTTTTGCACATGATTTTTTTTATGTGTTGAATGCTTTTAATTTTTAATTTTCATTGTAAGAAAATGAGCATCCAACTGATTACTTCTACATCTATATTTTTTCCCATAATAATAATAGTCACTGGTAGATCTCATATATTCACTGCCCTTCACAGTATTTTAAAAATTAGGCCAGAGCAGATAATTACTTACAGGATTATTTCCTTTTTATCACAAGCCATGAAAAGTAATTCAGGAATCTTCTAGAAAACCTGATGTCTTCAGTTATATCTAAAATTTCAGACTTAAGACAAAAATGTGTCCCATAACTAGAGAAAAAATCTGCATCATCAAAAAAACTTGAAAGGAAAGAACTTCTGGGATCATAAATTATAACAATAGCTCAATGCAGGGCTAGCTTGAAATTTCAGAAAAATTAGGAAAATCCCTATGGGTTAAGACTCCACAGCATCTCTGTACTTGCACTTAAACCATCTCATGAAAATGTTTTGCTTCATATACAGTTGGAACGTCCCAATTACAAATTTGAATATTCTCTTTTGTTTAAATCATTGAATGGTTTGTGTTGGAAAGAGACATTAAAGATCATCTAGTTCCAATGCCCTGATGTGGGCATAGACACCTTCGAAGACCAGATTGCTCAGAGCCCCATTCAATCTGGACTTGAACACCTCCAGGGATAGGGCATCCACAACTTCTCCAAGCAACCTCTTACAGTGCCTCACCACCCTCACAGTAAACAAATTATTCCTTATATCTAATATAAATCTACTCTCAGTTTGAACCCATTTCTCCTTATCCTCTCACTATCTGCTCTTGTGTATAGTCTTGCCTCATCTTTCCTGTAAGTTCCCTTAAGGTACTGGAAAGCCACTATTATGTCAGTCCCAACTCTCTCAGCCTTTCCTCATAAGAGAGGTGTTCCATCTCCCTGATCAACTTGGTGGGTCTTCTCTGGACTTACTCCAAAAGACCAATGTCCTTGTGATTGGGACCCCAGAGCCTGAAGCAGCACTCAAGATGGGTGTCTCAGTTTGAGATGGTGGGAGGATGATCTAATCATAACTAGGATGAGACCCTGTTAGAGGAATGCAGCAAGATTTATTAAAAATGAAAGTATGAATGAAAAAAATGTATGTATATAAATATGGTACCATCCACGCCCCCACACCCAAAAACCACATCTCCCACATATGTGAACCATGACCCCAAGAATCCAAACACCCAAGACCCACATCCCACCCCAGCCACCAAACACTCGAAATCCAAAAATTAAATGATTGTTGAAACTGTAATAAAAAGGATTCAGACAATAAGAAGAGTGCCGAGTCTGCTGCCGCTGCTGTGTAGTGGGAGTCAGAAATTTGCAGTAATCCTCCGCTGTGGGAAGTGCGGAGCAGTATGGGATGCAGGGAAAGTCCAGGATCCCCTGGGACCCATCAGGAGGGGTTGCCGCCCACTCGCGTGGCAGTGCTACATGAAAAAATGCACCTGGCTGCACTGACCCACTCCTGGGCAGGCAGGAGCAGACGCATGTGCGGGCCAACACTGCATCTGCCACCACTGCCGTCATGCCACAGCTGCCTCTTGCACCACGGCACCATGGGCCACGCCCGTCGCTGGCCCGCACCACACAATCCACCACTGCCGCTGCTGCTGGCACCAGGGCTGCTGCTCTGCTGTCACCATCCTGGCTCTCTGCCACCACCGCGGTCACCAGAATCAGCCACCGCAGGTGCTGGCACCACTCCCCACCTGCACTGTGGTCCCATGGGCTGTGCCAGCTGTAGCACGGCCCCAGCTCTCCATGAATTCCCTCTGGGAAAACAAAAACAAAATGGGAAAGATTCAAAACAACTACATATTTTAAAAGGTATTTATTTTTCCTGGGCACTTAAGCCATGACAGCAGGTTCTCACCAGAACAGAGCAGAGGGGCAGAATCCCCTCTCTCTACCTGCTGGCCACACTGCTTTAATGAAGCTCAGGACATGATTTGCTTTCTGGGCTGCAAGTGTACATTGCCAGCTCAAGTCTAGTCTCTTAGTTACCAGCACCTTCAAGACCTTCCCAGCAGGGCTGCTTTTAAACTCTCCGTCCTCCAGCCTGTATTGATATCTGGTGTGCCACAACCTAGCTACAGTACCTTGCGTGTGGTGCACATGAAACATTCCTATGCATCCCCTTCTTGAGCCTGTCCAGGTTCAGATGTGTCAATAGCACTACTCAGCTTGTTTTTGTTGTATACTTTCAAGAATAGTCTGTCACCATCCAATTTTGAATCTCCCACCATTAGGCACCTGAAGATTATTAGACCTCTGATCCATATCTTCTTGTGCTGAATGAACCATACTCATTCAAGCAGACCTTCTATGACTTCAGCCATCTTTGGCTGACTTTGACAGTCATCTCTACTTGCTGATACTTCTATTCCGAAAGTGGACTGGTCTTGACACAGAGGAATAGAGGGGACTAATCGCTTCCTTCAAACTGCTATCAATACTTTTGATGATGTAGTCCAGCATATGGTCAGGATCCACCACCTCAAAAAAACACAATACTACCCATGTGCAATTTGTTGCTCACACAACACCCAGGTTCTGCCTCTGCAGAGCTGGTGCTCAGCCTAGAAAATTTCATGGGGCCATTCTGCTCCATTTACAGGACTTTGTTAAACTCCATGCGATTCCTAATGGCACAATTCCTCCTTCTTGTTAACAACCCTCTGGAAGGCAGACTTCTCTTCCAGCTATCAGCTCTGCACTGCAATTTGTTGTCTTTCACAAACTTGCTACAGGTACATTCTTTCTCAAGGTCCAGATCATAGATGAAAATATTAAGCAATATTAATACCAATATTTATCCCTGAGGAGAATAATTTTGATCAAAACTCATAGCTTTGACCAAAAGATGAAGGCACATTGCTGCCAAGAAGATGTGGAATCCTGGAATCATAGAATCTGCTGAGCTGGAAGGGACACACGAGGATCATGGAGTCCAAACCCTGGTCCTGCACAGGACACCTCAAGAGTCACACCATGTGCCTGAGATTATAGTCCAAATGATTCTTAAACTCTGTCAGGATTTGTGCTGTGACCACTTCCTGGGGAGTTTGTTTCAGTGTTCAGCTACCTTCTGGGTGAACAACTTTTTACTGATATCGAACCTAAACCTCCCCTGACTCAACTTCATGCTGTTTCCTCAAGTTCTGGTACTGGGTGAAATGAATTAAAAGTTCAGCACTTGCCCCTCTGCTTCCCCTCATGAGAATGTCAAGGACCACAATGATGTGTGATGTAGTTTCCTAGTTTGGATAACTGCTGTAGGGGGCAGTATTAGTTATTTAAAATGCCTCTTTTTTTCTCTTTGTCTGGTTGGTTTTCTTTCTTCTTTCTTTCTTCTTTCTTCTTTCTTCTTTCTTCTTTCTTCTTTCCTCTTTCTTCTATTTCTTCTTTCTTATTTTTTAATAATATTTCCCTTTCTGTTCCTTTTGTAATGTAAGGGCTGCTCTAAAAGATTATATGTAAATTGCATTATAGGGCTTAACTTACCACTGCAGATCATCATCCTAGGAGTTTTTAGAAAGGTTAGGTCTTTTTGTTGTTCCATATTTATGGTCCGTGAACAGAACTTAAAAACAGTATAGTAATATGGGTAATTAAAACCAAGCTGTTAGTGTTTGCTTTCACCAGAGACAGGTTACAACCATCTATGAGTTCTAATTGTTTAATGATATGAAACAAGTCTTTAGGAAAAGTAACCTTTGGGAATATTTTATTTGTGGGAGCCTATCCAAACTATATTTACCATGCTCCCAGGAGCTGGCAACTGGGTATAAAGTACTAAAGAAGAAGTACTTAATGAACACACAATAATCTAATCCTTTTTGTGAATTGTGTAACAGAGTAACAGTGCCAAAGTGGATGTCTTTTGGATTTTACTAGCCTGACCTTTTTTTTTTATTATTTTATTTTTTAATTTTGCTGGCTTGATAAACAATGTAGAGTTATACTGGTCTTTCTTAATTTAAGTCGTACATATTTCATTATCCAACATGATACGCCTTTTTGACTGGTTATGGTTTGCTGAAGAGCAAGCATTGACTGAAAAGTGGTCTGCTCACACAGTGCCAAAATGTCATTCATACAGATAATACGAGTCAAAACAGACAGAAGAATGTCTCTGTCTTTGACTGAAATGCATCAAGATCATGATTCGCTGAGTCGTGAGGTGTCCATAAAAAGATCCTTTTCTGCTTTCCTTTCTTGACAGAAAGCATCATAGTACAGTGAAAAAGATGTGTGTACGCCTCTGCATATGTGCACATATATATAGTTTGATTTCCTAATGTCTTACCTTCACATTTATTAGAGAATGCTCTAGTGACCCTTAAAAATCAGCAGCTCTACATAGCTAAATCTTCAAGGATTGGCTCCTTTGTTTATAAATTCTCCTATATACAGAAATTACTTTACATCTGTTTTTGTAACAGCTTACCTCTTATCTGAAACTATTCTGATTTGTATCCTTCGTCCTTGATATTTAGAGTTTCCTTGACTTCTGTACTCAAGAACGGAAAGATATATTTCAGGCGAAGAGGATAGCATCCCTTTGAAACAAAGTAGCTTATGTTGCTGATCGGATAAAATGAGTCCTCTTCTGAAATCTTGTAACAGTTAAACAAATGTGTAATACTGGAATAGGCTTCTGCATGAAGCTTAGAATCAGCATATAATGGGCTTCTTCCTGATAACATCAGCCGCTTCACTTCCTCAGTTCTTCTTCGAGCCTGATGTGTGCCTTCCCTTCAGAGCATCCGTACTGAAAACAGTAGGAATATGCTGAAGAAAGTCGTGCTGTTATCTCACAGAAGTCTGTAGATATTGAATGCAGGAAGTAGTCCCTTGGAAGTGACTGCAGGTGGTAAAATGGAAAAAAAGTTCTGAGGCTGCACACCGCTGTTCCTCAGAACAATTCTGGATTCCTCACCATCCTGTTTGCAGATTTTTGCCAAATATCATCCATTCATTTATTATTTTAAATTGTCTTACATTATTTTACAAGGCTGTGTTTTCCAGGAATAGGATTTCTTCTGTGAATCTAGATCTGTTAATCTTGCTGTTTGTGCTGTGTTAACTGCTGTGCAGATTCTTTGCTGTTTTGAAACAAGAAATTACAGAGATCTTAACACACACACACACACACACACACACACACACACACGCATACACACATACAAGCATTAATGGTACAGGAAAAAAATATCAAAGTCTTCACTTATACGTAACCCTTTGGTTTGACCTATGGAGAGAATGACTCTTCAGAGTTCTGTTTATATTTACCATCAATTTCACATCCTCATAATAGTTTTGATTATGACCTCATTGATTCAAAACCATTTCCATCTGGGATTAAGAATCTCAAAGTAAACATAGTTAAGCCTGTTGAAAATTTCTGTGAAAATATACATTTGCTGAAACTCATGGCTGTTTATTTCATCTGAAGCACAGTTTATGAGGGACTATTCATCTGTATGGAGACTACAATTAGAGGTTAATGAGAAAATAATTAATTTCAACAGGACAACAATTGCATTTTATAGGCAGTGTGATACTTAATAAAAATAAAATATATAGGCTGCTACACAATCATACAGATCTCTGTTCTTGATAGTATCTCCTGGCAATTTCAATAGGCTAAATTCTAAATATTTAAAGAAGAATTACAGTTACAAAAGGAGGTATGTGGATTGTACCTTACTTCATAATATGGATTAACTAGACAACAAGGGAAGACAGGGAAAAATAACCTGTTTCCAGTTTGGTTTCTTTTCTCGATTTCAGAGACTGTCCGGTTGTTGTATACAGATCCATTCTCTCTCATCTATATTTTTCTTTGATAAATTTTATCTCTACAGTGAGCATTCAAACAAGTGGAGAATGTAGAATTTATCTATGTGGAGTAGGTTAAAAAGATTAAAACCATTACTATAGGTAGTTGTTAAACATGGAATGAAATATCTGAGTTCAAAACCAGACTCAATTTAAAGACATAAGGAAAAAGAAAAATATTTGCAAGTTGAGAATACATAAAAGAGTAAAGCTTATGAACAATTACCACTTGAAGTACATCAAAAGATCTTCACAGTAACTGTAAGTTAATTTATGCCACTTGCTTTCATTTTGGCAAATGATGAAAAGTTTGATTTGGAAATTTAATGAGATATTTCTAGCATTAAAAAAACCATAAAAATCACAGATTTCTTATGAAGACATTTCCATCCAGGATTCTCTGGAAAAAGTAAGAAAGAACTTGACAGCTCCCTCAGCATTTCTACATAAGAGAGATGTTCCAGTCATTTAATCATTAACTTGCTCTAGAAGTTCCATGTCTTTCTTATATTAAGAAGCCAAAACTGGACACAAATCTCCAGATGTGACCTCATTAGGGTTGAGTTGAGCGGCATCAGCACCTCCCTTGTTCTGCTGGCAATGTTATTCTTTATGCAGCCCAGGATGCCATTGACTTTCTTGGCTGCAAGGGCACACTGCTGGGTCATGGACAGCTTCTTGTCCACCAGGATCCCCAAGTCCTTCTCTGCAGAGCTGCTTTTCAGCAGATCAGACCCTAGAAGTAATGATGATGATGATGATAACAATAATAATAACAATAATAATAATAATAAGCTATGGATCAGGACAGTAAGTTTAGCTATTTATGGCTGCTATGCTCTTAAATAAGGTGAATAGGAAAGATAAACTAAAGAAAATAGATCTGGGAAGTAGCTTTTTGCATAACCATATGGAGAAATATATATAGTGAAATTTGCCTGGGTGTAAACATTAGGAATCCAGCTGTAGAAAAGCCACAGAACTACAGTTATGAAAAATGTGAAGTGAGATCAATTTTAAAAACATAAAGTTCTGTTAAACAATTAAGTCGTAGGATTACAGGAGGAAGCCCCTCCATGGGGGAAATATTCCTTCAATGTGAATGCATTTAAAATCCTGCAATGAACAGTTATCAGTAGAAAAGATGTATTGTAATGTTTTGCTTCCTACAAATCTATGGGAATTTGTTAATACCTTAGAGTGTGTAATGGATGGAAATATTGTTAATGTCTTAAACATTGTCAAAATCATAGGAAGTCTTCTTTTTTCAAACTGCAAGGAAGCAACTGGCTGTCTGTGAAACACCCTCCTTTCTACTTCCTGATTGGAATTGGGACTGTGAGGGGGAATTTGGGATAAAACTATTGTCTAGTCACCTCAGGTCTGAGGAGAAATAAACAACTCTTGGGTAGTGGAGAAGGGGTTTGAGTGTGCAATGGCAAAATCTCTCCACACCAAACAGAAAGAGTAAATCCCCCACTCCAGGAAAAACAGGTACACATGGGTCATTCACATGAGAGCCAGCTGAAAAGGGGTCTGTCCTGGATTTAAATTTTGTTGGAGTTTTTTCCTCCATTCCAAGCACTTCACCCAGCTATGGGTTCACGTGCTGCATTGCCTTCTTCCCCAGTCCCACGGACTGGTTCCATGCGGCTGGGGGTTCCATGTGGTTGCGGCTGCCACCTGCAGGGCTGGGGGAGGGGAGGAAGGCAGTGAAGAGGGGGTGGCCATGCCACCCTGCAAGGCCAGGCATCACAGGAAAATGAGGAATACAAAAAGCGTGCAAAAGAAAGACTCTCCCATCCTCTCTCTCCCTTGGGTTTGGGCTGCTGCTGGTGCACAACTGTGAGATGTAATGGTTTTATTAATAAAGTTTTGCTTTCATTAGTGAGTAGAAATTATATTATAGTATTCAAATGTAGTAATAGTGTAATTTAGAACAAGGTTTTATATTAAATGTATGGCTACGTTTAACAAACTGCTTTTACTAAATGTATGGTTTTGCCTTTCTGATAAGACTGGCTGTTTGTCTAAAGTTAAGCTTTGCAGGAGCTAAAGCTAGCCCTTGCAGGAGGCTTTTCTTGGGTGGGCCACAAGTTGTGGTTAAGCTTCCTATAATCAGATTGGACAATCAAGAGACTGGATCAACATAAGTAACAAGAAGAACTACGAACCAGCTTGAACGGGTCCTACAGAAAAGGCGAAAAGTTCATGATGACGATGGACCCTTACTTTGTTCCAAAGACCCTCTAAACAACCAACAGCGACCCTCCTCAAAATTCCAGAGGGGAGGAGAAAGAGGTTTTCTTAAACGTGATGAACTGTGTAACAACTTTGCCACAAAACGCCTGCTTGTCAGTTGCCACTGTTACATTTGACTTCGGTCACACCCAGCAGCTCATCTTTTGCTTTGTTGACTTTATCCCAGAATGAAACTTTCATACGATAAAAAGAGGAATGGGCTCTGTTTAGTACAAAAAACAATTCAGCAGAGCTGAGTGCATCCTTTTTGCCCCCTGCACACCTCTCAAGCCTGTTCTCTTTGCCATGTGGCTCCATGCTGGGCTTTGCCACCCAGTTGCCATCTCATGCAGTCTCTACTGTGGCTCCCAGGAGTTCTTGGCTCACTCCCAACTCTGGCCCAGCGTGTGCCACTGTCCAGTATCAGTGCATCGTCCCTACACCACACAGTGAGCCTGTATCAGTACAGCCTGTATACAGTCCTGCAGACTGCCATCACCACCAGAACCCTCGGACAGACACTGTCCGCAAAGGAGCTTCTTTTCTCCTCCCTGCACCTCAGGGAATGGTGAGAGAGTTCCCTTGCACTGCCTGTGGAAGGGCCCCAGGTGTCCCTCATTATTTCAGCTACCATCATTGTGGCCACAGGATCCCTCAGGGGTGACAGGGTCTCACCTCCCCCTTTTTCACCCAAGGCTGTGCTGGTGCCTTCTACCAGCCAGAGTTAGAACTGGCCTTAATGGGAGATGTGGTCTCTGAGTGCAAGTGCCAGTTGTTCTTGAGTTGTTGCTTTGTGTTCTGTGTTTATCAGATTAGATAGATAGATAGATAGATAGATAGATAGATAGATAGATAGATAGATAGATAGATAGATAGATAGATGATAGATAGACACATATA
>VYZS01064270.1:271-12327 GCA_013400695.1 Neodrepanis coruscans
ACAAACTTTGCCAAGATAGGATGGTGCACTGCTTAATCGACCCACCACTGTCCCTGGAACCTTTAGTCCAGCCCAGAATTGCTATTAGCTGTTGGCACCCCTGAAATCCAACACCACACCCCCTGGACCCCCTAACCCAGCCCTATATGACTGGCAGACCAGAACCTCCTCCTCAGCAGGGTGGTCACAGAGTCCAGAACAAATAAAATCAACACCTTATGGCCACGCTGTTTCCAGCCCTACTGTTTCCTAGAGTCCTGGTAGGTGGATCTACACTGGCTGTACACTGAATCTAGGGCAGTGGCTATAATTCTCTTTTTCTCTCTCTTTCTCTCTCTCGATCTCTCTTTCTTTACTTCTTCATCTTCTAATTTCCTTTTCCTGACATTTGGGTAACTTAAAACTCAGAATGTTGGAACTTGGTAAGTTAATACTTTGTGAAATACTTTACATTGGTTAAACTTTAAATTTTTGCCAGGTTCCCTTATTTTCCAAACTTCGCCAGTAGAAGTGTGTTATTTTGACCACTTAAGAAGCATTGTAGCACTTTTCCCATGCACAGCCTCATGGTATAAAAAGAAATGAAGTCACTTTTAATAAATCTGTGTGGAAGGTTTTGAAGCCTTGTATATTTTTAATGTAAAACCACCTTGATGAGCTCATATTAAGAGCCTGGGGTGTTACAAAATCTCTATACCTTTCTATCCAATAACAAATACCTCAGAAAAACAGTGTTCATTTTGCGGCTTTATCTTTCTTTTTGTTCTTTCTATATCCTATCTTAGTGCCTACTTCCATTCCAACATTTCCATTGGAAAAGGCATTTATGTCTTCATTTACTCTTTGATTATGTTATATTTTTTATGTCTGTGCACACATCCATAGAAAACCTTCGGCCACCAGTAAAAATATGTCTGTGAAAGAGCAGAACTTTTCTGAAAGAAATAAGGCTGATTTTTTATTTTTAATTCAATGCATCATTATAATGTTTTCCGTAATTTTGCCTTCAGACCAAAATGACATTATATACATCTTATGATAAATGTATTATTCTACAATAAAATTCTACAAGGATATTATAATAAAAGTAATATTGAATATAATCTTTGCCTTGACATTACCTATACTTTTGATTTTAATTACAATTGCCTCAATTTTCTTTCATTTCATTTGTAATATTGGTTCCATTCTCCCTTTGTGGCTGCTGCAATTTTTCTTTATGCCATTCTACTACACCCTTAATCTGCATTTCATCACTGTCTGAATTTTATGTTCTTTTTGATATGAAAGCTTTTAGGTATAAGCAAATGAGTTCGGGAAAGAAGAATACAATAATTCATTGTTTAATGAATAAGGATTTTAAAATAAGGATGCTGGGAGCATTCTGATACACTTTGAGAACAAAACCAATGAGATAGAGAATACAGTTTAGGAACACTTTCTAAATGAAAGTAAAATGGTTAGTTATGAAAGTCATGATGTGATTAAAAGTTTAGAATTTACAAGTACATTGTTTTCTAATCTAAAGAAAGTAAGGCTGTGGTCACTGAAGACATGAATATCAAATATACTAAATGCATCCTTGATTATCTCATTTGAAGGACATGTTAATCTGCTTTAGCTTTATCTCTTTGATGGAAAGGTGCTGGTTACCGTGGGACCAAAACCATGGGATAAAAACAGAATGAATCCAACAGGCATGTTTCAAGGCCAAGTTTCTTGTTAGGCCACATAGGTTTGCATTCCTTTCTAATAAGGCATATCACAAGGCCTGAACGCAAGGACATGAGAAAAAGCATGAAACTGCGGTAAACAGCACCTGCTCGGTAAAAAATAGTGATAGAGGTTACTATAGCAATGAAGTGTTAACATTAGCCAATTAGCTGGTAGTTTCAGGTGTGAACAATATACGTGTGATGTGGAACCAATCAAGTAACTTGTAAGCACGTGTGTGAAATTGGAAAACTTATAAATGTAATTGAAAGTAGAGAATAAATGGGATTTGACTTTGCATCATACTGATGTGTCTCTGTCAATCCTGAATCCTGCTTGAATGTCGGACCATGACAGAAAGGAAAAGACTTTCATACAAGAGTTTAATGCTCCTTAAATTTACACCATTAATTAGTAGAATTTTCCTAACTGTAGAATACTTTCCCTAAAAGACAGAATGATTAAGAACATTGGAAGTTGCACTGAGATGAACTTAAATAGAGGATTTCAGGGATTCTGCTGCTGAGAGCTACTACCAACTCATGTCATTTTACTGACTATTTAAGAAAGGGCAGTCTCTGTGCTATTAAAAAACTTTCCATCAATGAAAAACACTTACTTTGAGAGAAGATAGTTCATATAAGTACAATTTTTCAAAGAAATGTGCATTAAGGTAGGATTCTGAATAAAGTGAAGAGTTGTTATGGGTCAGATTTCTTTTGGTGAAATTTTCCCATTAATACCATGAGATGTTGGCAAAATTGAGGAAGGGGAAAGGTAACCCACTAAGCTGAGAACAGAATTCCTCAGCAGGGATCGGGTGGAAGACTTCATGGTTTTCAGTCTGAGAGCTAATGTCCCCTGATGGTTGGGTGTCAAGATTTCTTACTCAGGCATGGCTGTGCGGGGGGCAACACCAATGAGTGCTGAAGACAAGAGGGCTGGGGGGTGGAGTATGCCTGCCATTTCTCCTCCCTCACTCTGGACAATAAAAAAACTCAGTGGGTGACCAGCCCAGCTGGCTGTTTTTTTGGGGGAGGAACCCCTGGGAGTTGGCCTTGGCACTGCCTCACTGCCACTGTTTCTTCTCTCTCTCCCTCTTGCCCCAGCAAATGGTGGAGATGCCCTGACTGCTGCCTCTGGACCAGACTGCCTCTGTTTCTGTCTTGCAGCAACAACTGGCCCAGCCCAACTCCTGTGTCCAGCTGGGCTCTGCAACAACCCCTGAGAGAGGAGAAAGCCCTGCCTGCACTCATCCTAACTTAGAGCCAGCCCATGTGTCCCTCCCCATCTCCCACTGTTCCTGTATTGGACAATTGACCCGGTTATCTCAGCAACAAACAGTGGCAACCCCCTTTTGCGTGTGTGGTTAGCCTAGAGGACCTGCTTGTTTCCCCCACAGCTGTGACCACACCAAGGAAAAATACATGGAGGGGTCGAGGGTAGGGTTTGTTGGGGTGATATTTCTTGTAACTGTTGTGTTACTGTTTGTACTTTTTTATTATTATTAGTCTGTATATATATTTTAGTAAACAATTGTTACTCCCTTTTTCTATATTTTTCACTGAAAGCCTCTTGACTCGAAGTGTATGATAACGGGAAGGAGGAGTTTTCCTTCCATTCCAGGAAAGTTCCCACCTTCCCTGGCAAGTACTGTCTTAACCTTAGACAAGGGTGTAGAAGTTGAGAGTTAAATTCTTATTAGCATTTTTATTTTAATCTTTTTACTGTTGACTTTTACTAGACAAAAAATAATTTAAATTTATTTGGGGCAAGAAGAGTTCAAAGAAAATAACCGTGTCATCAGAGGCATGCAAGACAAGCATCTGAAGAAAGAGGGGTGAATCCTGGAAGAAAATTCTAAATAGTAATATGTGAATGCAATTCAAACAATTAAACATGTGCACACCTGAAGGACAATAACGAGCACTGCCCTGAATGATTCTGGTAGTAATCAATGACACTTCAAAAGAAAGATTGAAAAACCAAAGAAGGATCTTTTTTTATTCCATTTGCTTTAGAGTTGCTTCTTATAGACAGAACAGAAATATTTGTGTATATTTATTACTCTCATGATTGATTTTCAGATGTTATACTTTTTGTTAAGGAATCTATAAGCCTGAAAGGATGTTGCTGAAACTTCAAATATACTAATTAAGACATAGTTCAAAATATGTTTGCTTTTGCTATTTGGGATGCATGGGTGCAGGGTGCTTACACCTCCTATAGCTCTCACAAATTCTGAGCCACTTGGGGAGTGGGTGAGGAAGGATGTTTTTCATATAAATGTATTTCCAAATTTCTAATCAGTTACAGCCTTTTCTGCACTACCGTTGCTATTTCAGTCTTGGCAGTACTGCAGCACTGCTGCTCTCCTGTTCCCCTCCTCTGTGTGCTGCAATCACAACCTGGAACAACATGACTAGAGTAGCAGGCTCAGGGAGGCATTGGATGGGAATGCAGTGGGGGCAAGTCACTTGCTTCTTGAACTTCTCTTGCAGGTAATACTCCTGTCTCTCCTTTTGGCCAGGTACAGAAGCCAGTCATAGAGGCAAGACATATTGGGGGTAGCCAGTAAAGGCAAGAGAGTCTGTTTCATGTCCCAGAAAAACATGTGACTATTAGACTGTTACAAAATCACTTCTATTCCATTCTGCAGCCTCCTTAACGTGGTAGGGGATACAGAGGAAAAGAATGTTACTGAGAACACAGAAATCACAGTCCTCAGCCACAATCAAGTGAAATCCAGATTTTGATGTCTTCTCCAAAACAGTTAAAAGTACTGCAGTCCTTCTTTGTAGTATGATAATGTTTAATTTATTTAAAAACAAACAAATGAAACTGTAAAATCAGCATAAAATAAATCCGTGGTTGTTAACAGTTAATGATAATTTTGACTCATTAGTTTCCATAAAGTTTCGTTGACAAGGATAAAATTAAAATTTTAACAATAACTATATGTTTAAAAAGTATTATTATCTACAACTGCTGAATAAGATAGACCTATTAAACCTTATGAGAATTAATTATGAGTTTTCAGAACAATTCTATGCAAAAGGGACTGAGTTATTATTTTGAATACTTAGAAATGAAAGTTATTTTCACTATTATTCTAAAAATCTTTGTTGTGGGTTAGGAGGGGGTTGTCTTTTAAAACTTTTTTTTTTGTTTACATGAGAGAGCAGAGCAAACAAAACGGATGGACTCCAGTGCCTTGCAACACGGCGGGGGGCAGTAGTGCAGTGAGTCCATGAGCCAGAGCCAGGAGAGGCCCCACGCTGTTTCTGCCTTGGTTTGTTGCCTGGGCTGGGGCCAGAGACGGCGAGGCACAAGCCCCCAGCAGGGGAGCGATGGTGGCCAGCAGGGCCATGCGTGATGTAGCATAGGGCCCTAGCTGCTTCCCCCCCCCACCCAGCTTGAGAACGGCCCCACCACCGCTGCCCTGGCTGTGGCACAACAGGCTGGGGCTGGCAGCAGCGGAGCGCAGAGCCCCTGACATGTGGCAGTGGCAAGATCCACAGCCAGTCCCCCCAGTAGCAGCGCTGGGCTGGCTGCTGCTGGTGGGGGCCACAGCCAGCAGCAACTCCTGCCATGGCGAGCCCCGGGCCAGCACCATGGTGCAGAGTGGACCTGTAGTGGTGGGCGTGGCCCCTGTAGGCAGCCCCTGGGTGCCCCACAGCACTGGCAGGGCAGCAGCGGTGGCCCCTCCTCCCAGCAAGTGCAGCCACAAGAATTTTGGTGGGAATGCCGCCATGTTGCCTTGTGGTGAAGTTTTGGAGAGGGGACAGCACCCAGTGCCATCGTCCAATGGAGAGACGGCACGCCCTAGAAGGGTGCCAGGAGAAAACCTAAGAAGGGGCACCCTATAAAGGCAGCAGGGATGGAAGTTCTGCTTCTTTCGGCTCCCTTGAGCCCTGGTAGAGGTGCAACTGCCCCTCTTTGGTTCCCATGCAATGTGGCAAAGCGCGGGCAGCAGCACAACGTCACCAGAGCTCAGCCAGTGCCAGCAGGGTACCACACAGGAGTTGTGGCATCTCTTCCCCTTGGGTGCCCCGGGGTTCCTTTTCACTGTTGTTTTCTCCAGCAGCTCCGGAGTGGGACCAGTACCATCCACAGGCCAGCCTTGCTTCCTTCCCTGTGCTCCACAGTCCGGCAGCTGGCCCTGAGCAGCATGGTTTGTTATTTTCTATTGAATACTGTGGGACAAAAACCGTGAGACAGAAACAGAATGTATCCAACAAGCATATCTCAGGGCTAAACTGTAGATTAGGCCGCATAGTTTGTATCCTTTTTGTAACAGAGAATGTTGCAGGGCCTGAGTGCAAGGACATGAGAAAGAATATTGAAGTTGCAGTAAACAGCATTCGCTAGTAAAAATAGCACTAAAGGTTAGTATAGCAATAAGATCTTAGTGTTAGTCAGCGTCTATGACTTTAGCCAATCAATAAGTGACTTTAGGTATAAACAACTTATGCATATGGTGTGACTCCAATCAAGTAGTTTGTAGACACTTGTATGGAACTAAAAACTTATAAATGTAGCTGAAAGTAGAGAATAAACGGATTGACTTTGCATCGTAATGGTGTGCCTGTGTCTTCCCTGGGCCCTGCACGAATGTCTGACCTCGACAATTTTCTTTTTGAGATTATTGTTGTTAGGTTGGTGTTTGTATTACTGATTCATAGGTATAGTGGTTTCCAAATTCCGTAGCCCATAGTTAAATTGTTTTTTGTTTTGTCTTTCTATTAAGTCTCTTGTCAATCAGTAGCATCCCCTACTGTCTAAACCAAGACATCTTGAAAATAATCCAGTTATGTTAAAAAAGTGCTAAAACATGTAAAATATTTATGGTAGGAACAATTCATGTGCACTGAAGTCAAAATGCCTCTTGTTCTTCCCAGGTAACCACGATCAAAGCATTCCATTCTCCAACTAAATCATCATCATAAGTGTGACCAAAATGAAGTCATAGTCTTTGCTATCAATGATAAAGATTTATAACCCAATTTTTAATTTATGTCACTGCCCCAAAATTATGCAGAGCAGATCCAGAAATATTTTAGTCATTCAAACACTGTGATATGACAAAGGATATGACTCTTTGTTCTGTCCAGGACAGGGTTAATTTTTTGCAATAACTGGGAGAAGGCATGACTAGAATCCGTCAGTTATTCTGCACCACCTCACATCACTGCAAGGGGCTGGGGGAGGAGAAAGTCTCTTCTGGGAAGAAGGGATTCCTTCTGGTCAGAGCGTAGTGTGACTGCTGTTGGGTCGGGCTCTGTAGCGAGCATTTTTATGAGAATCACTCTCTCTCCATTGTGCAATTTTGTTATTAATATTGTTGCTGTTACTGTTAATTTTCTCATCTCATTGCTGTTTCCAGTAAATTGTTCTTATCTGAAACCATGATCTTTATCGTTTTTGTCTCCAAGTCTCTCTTCTCAAGCCCACTGTAGAGGGCAGGGAAAAGAGAGGAGGGGAGTGAGCAGCACATAGTTTGGAGCGTCTTAGTGGAAGCACTAAACTGGAGATTACCATTCCTAAACCACAACAATGACCTCCTGTAAAATCAGGTAATTTTTACTTAATCTAGTGGTGCAAACATTTTCAACATGGCAGTCTGTCATTCTATAGGATTGTGTAGTTTGGGGGTTTTGAGTGGCTTAGTTTTGCTTTTAACCTTGAGGCCATCTTAACCAAATTGAATTAACTGGTGATGCGTAATAGTAATTAAAAATACTGGTTCATCACCACAGTTTTAAACGACCTAATTTCTGAAATACAGTTTCTATTTAAGCACTAAAATAGCTGGTGTATCAAGGACTACTTTCTGCATTCCTATGACTCTAACTCATTTGAATTTTTAATTGACAAGAACATGACTGACTTTCATCCTAATTACATCTTCATTCCAATGCAGAAATTAGACAAGAGGAAAACATAAAAGACATGGCAGTGCAATTAAATTCTTCATCTAAGTAAATAGTTAAGCTCTCAAGTATGTAAGGAAGCTCAATTAACATTAGTAGAGCTACCCAGCTGCTTTCAGTTATATGTTTGTTTACCAACTTTGCTGGACTATGACCTTAATAAAATAATTGTTGTGTTCCCATCTCTTTTTTACACATAGGCAAATGATAACTCTTTTGAGTTAAATGATAAATCTTGTGCCTCAAAGTGGTTTTCTCACAAGTTTATGAGCATCAAGAGCAAGGTGATGTCATCCATCACACAGAGAGTCTCCCTAAAAGAATTATTTTGTTAATGATTAAGACTCAGTATTTTAAGGAATGTATGGCATGTCACAGGCCTACTAACACACAATAAGTTTCTTAATAAAGTAGATATCATCAGATTATCCAATACAGTTCCAAGGAAGCTAAGAATACACAAAGATTTACCCTAAATGAGAAATGGGCCATGAAGCTGTTCCATATCCGAAACATAATTTTGGACTAAAATTCTGGAAAAATATATTAGCATACTTAATTTTAGGTACAAAATAATATTAATTTTATGATGCTAACAGGAAGTACTTTTGTGTGCAGGACAGTTTACCATATGCCTCTTGTCTAATTTGCATTGCAGAATAAAACTAGACTACCATTCAAACTGTCAGTGTAAGTAAAAATTTCTTTGACATCAGCCCTGATCTTTTATAATGCATAACACTTTGCTGTTTAGTAAAAAATTCTGATATCTAAAAGTCATTAGGAATACCTTTAAAACAGACATCTGTCAGTTTGTTTTGGAAAACCAACATAAAGTAAATTATTGCAATACCTACTTACATTTTAGGGAAATATTCACAATTGGTCAATTGAAAATGTAGTATTATTTTCATAGGAAGAATACAAATTTTTTCACTACTATCCCAAGGTCTACCAAAAAAACTCTAGATTGTAAATTCTGAGTAGTTTCTTTTATTTCCTCTTCGTTTCTTTCTGTTTGATTTTGTTTTGGGGGTTTTCTTTCCCTTCCTTCCTTCCTTCCTTCCTTCCTTCCTTCCTTCCTTCATTTCTTTCTTTCTTCCTTTCTTTCTTTCTTCCNCTTTCGTCCTTCCTTCCTTCCTTCCTTCCTTCCTTTCAGAATTTAATTCAACCTTTCAGGTTGATATCCAGTTCTGCAAACTTGATTTAAATCCTATTGCAGTTCAAGTGATCACATGCCAGCATTGATCAAGTAGAGACAAAAGGAAGTAAAAAGATAAGAAATATGTTTCTTGATTTCTCATCTGTGTTCGAAACCAGTTACTCACTTTCATTATTAAAACACTCACCAGTAGAAAACAGAAAATTTACCCTAGCAACAAAACAAGGAANAACAAAAAAATGCCCAAAAAACCTCACAGTTCCAGTGATCCAAAGATTATGAATTGAAACCATGATGCTTTAGAAGATTACATTATCTGTATTCCACTTGAACAAGCACAAGCCATAAAATGGTTCACAACAAATTTCTGTTACACAAGACAAAATCAACTCTTCAAAGTACCTTGCAGCTGCAGAATGGCAGCCCAAGTTAACAAAAGCAAATGAAAGACAGAAGACCAATAAATATCATGAACGAACTAGCATCTAGTACCCAGGGAGTGATACTCACACTAGGGATTTTAGCACAAAAATTATGTCTTCAGCAGAGCATTGCTGCCATTGCTGGTAACTGAGAAATTCAGTTCTCATCTTAATTCCCTGGATCCTCACTTCCAAACACTGTGCCAGCAACTATCAGACATGAAGGTCCGAAGCTACATGAGCACAGAAAATTATGACCAGTATCAAGTTAGTAGGTGATAATTCCATTAATGTTATACATAGCCACTTAAAATCCTAGAAATCTGAATATATCACCAGACCTTGTGACAGAACAGAGATAAAACTTGAATACAAGAAAAAGAGAAAGTGAAAAAAAAATAGACAAGAAATTGATGTTATTTATTTAGTATTCCAAAAAAAGAAGTCTTGGCTTCAGCAGAATTAGTATAAAGTTTGTAAAAAAGTTACAATCCATTTTTCCTTTGATATTGGACTATACTCAGTCATATTCTAATAATTTACAGAAGTCATAACTATTCTTTACAGTGATGGATCCACATAGTTTTCTGTATTGCAGCCCTGTCAAATTGAGGTTATCACTGATACATGAGTATATGTTCTATGCAAAAGGCCTAAAAGGAGCTCATTTGGTCCCCTCATCTGCCTCTTTTGAATGGCTATATGAATTTATCATCTACTGTTTGTCAAAATGCCAGGTGCCTGGAAAAGAAAGCAAAGGAAAAAAGGATTAAGACACAAATATAAAAATATTTTTCTTATATAAGGTACATTGGTACATGATGTTAGGCACAGATAGAACATTCACAGGAGTGTAGCCTTAATTATGAGAAGTGAAACTTAAATTTTAAAATTGAAGGAAGACTATGGTATCTGAAGTCTGCATGTATTATTTTAGTCTTTGCAATATTCTGCATTTTGTTGCCTATTTGTTTCTCTATTTGTTTAGAGATTACTAAAGCTGTAATCAATGAAAAATTGTCACTAGCAAATTAAATTTCAGAAAACTACAAAAATCAAAGGTAATTCTGTTTACTATTTACTATCTGTCCTTCAAGGACTATATAACAGTTGTGAGTTATTGCAGAGAATGTGAAATGTCATAAACCTGTTACATAACAAAGATTTTCACAGCAATTAAAAATAATATCAACTCTTGACAATCACAATTACGTTTCCAAACAAATTAACCTAGCCCTTGATGTACGGTTACCGAACTCACAACAAATTCTCATTGAGAATGGTGTGTTTTTTCTGTGCATGCAGGGAGCAGGTTACAGACCTGTTCCAAAGACCTGCTCCCAGAACACATGACCCACCCTGGGTCTATATACCCCTCTTCAGTGGCAGGTGACACTCATTGATGACTGGCCTTCCTGTTCAAGACCCTCCCCATTCTCTGCCCCATCCTGGGACCCAGAACCCCCTCTCACCAGGGGCTAAGCTGCCGCAGCCATTGCCCCACTGCAGGGAAACACATTCGCCTCGAGGAGACATTCAGATGTTTTTCCAGTAGACTTGTTGTGATGTCTAGTCCTCATTCTCTCTGCCTCCGTGTCCAGTGCTTACAGGGACTCTTTTCATGTTAGCCATGTGTCCAACAGCAGGGCCTCCCCAACCCCCCCAAGGGCACCTCTCAGACCCCAAATAAATCTCTGTCCGTAACTCAATTTCCCCCTTTCCTTTCTCATTAACAGATACCTTTGTGTGAAATTCTGCCTGCTTCTTAAAGCAAACCCTAAGCATATTTTCTACTCCCTACCTTTTAGCCTTAACCTGTGTTTCCCCATCCCTTGTAGTCATCTTCTATATGTGTACCCACCCACGCAAAGCATCATGCATTTAAACGTATTACCATTTCTACACTACCTCCACTTCTACAACTGCAACAATAATTACAGAGGGCTGCCTTAACCAGGCAGGGTTAGGAAACCAAGTTAACCTTATTCTACAGTTTCCAGGGGCTCATGAGGTGTCATCCTGATAGGGTGTTCTAGTTTGATTTCTAGGATTCTGTAAATTCATGTTAATCCCTTCATTTATGCACCTGCAGTGGCCTGTGTTTACTTAGATGCACATTCCTCCTTAATGCACCATATCCAAAGCTAATCCATTTCACAGCACCACCCTAGTCAAGCTAGGTGCTCATGGAGTATTCTTTGGTTTATTTCTGATGCCTCATTGCGGGAGAGACTACTCCCCTGCCAGGGGAATTTATTTCCCTCCCAAATTTTGAGTTTCAATCACAGTTCTGCATGCTATTCCATTGCACTGCCAATTACCACCCTTGATCTCTTAGCATTGGCCAGGGCAGGGGTGTCAGAGTTATAGGTAGATAAATATATTTCACATCTAGGGTAATTCCACAATTCGCCCGGTGTTTGATAAATTTTACAAATGTGTTGGGGAGGCTACCTACTTCTCTTTCCCCTTTAGGAGGGTTGCATCTCTGCACTCACAGACAGCAAAGTTATTCAACTTTCCAGATTGCTACTATCCCTCTCTCCCACCAGATTTGCTTTTGGAATATGTTTCTTTCTGCATACAGGGACTACCTTTCACCACCCTCACCCTGGCTTCCAGGTACATGTCTAAGTTTCAGCTTGGTTTTGTGTCCATAGTCCCCCCCGTATGTGTGCTGCATTCAAATTTTAACTGCCCTTTCCTTCAGCTGTAGTCACTGCAGGTGTGCAGCAGCTCAGCAAAATGATCAATGTCCATGACGTTGATACAGTTGTGGCTTTTAGAGACCAGTTCAAGAGCTTCTATATTTCACCCCAGGGCAAT
>VYZS01064271.1:0-79087 GCA_013400695.1 Neodrepanis coruscans
CAGTGATCTTAAAGGTCTTTTCCTACATAGTTGAATCTAGGATTTTATAATGCCAGGAGTAATTTTACAGACAAATTTGTCAACAAAAAAAATAAGAGAGTCTGTTCTAAGAACTCACATAGTCTGGGGTTTAATGGGGTAAGGCTAATACCACTTTATATTAGTTTCATGATTCCAGTACTCATCCCATGTTTCTTCCTATAGAAGGTTGACCTCCGCTGGATGCCAAGTGCCCACCTAGTCGCTCTATTTCCCGCTTCCCAGCCAGGCGGGGGAAGAGATGGTAAATAACTCATGGGTTGGGATAAGGCAGTTTACTAAAGCAAAAGCAAAGTGTAAAAATAACAAGTTTTATTCTCTACTTCCCATCAGCAGTGATGTCTGGCCATGTCCTAAGAAGCAGGGCTTCAACACACTTAGTGCTTTCTAAGTGCCTTCTTCCCTTAGCTTTTATATCTGAGCTGACATCGTATGGTATGGAATATCCCTTTGGTCATGTTGTGGGGTGGGGAAAATGTTTTCATTTTAAAACTTTTTTCCTTTTCCCTTCTCTCATTCAGGGCAGTGGGTAAGACCCTGTGTGCCCACCCAGGCTTCCCTGTGAGGCCCCCCAGGCCACCTGGTCTATGAGGGAGCAGGTGGTGTTTTGAACCTTTTTCTTGTGTTTCCTGAGAGAAAAACAGATGAGCAAAGCCAGGAGCAGAACGACTCCTCAGGTCTGCGGGTGGAGGAGTGGCAGCAGCAGGGCCAGCGCAGCGGGCCCAGTGACTGCCCCCACCTGGCGTGCGCAGTCAGTGCTGGGGCACACAATGGCTCCACTGGTCCTGGTGCTGGGGCGTGCAACGATTCCACCCGTCCCAGCAGTGTGACCCCCCAGCGCCAGGCACAGAGCTGCCCCCCTACCCTGGTGCAGCGCAGCTGGCGGAGTGGAGTGAAACAGCAGCTGCGGGAGGTGGCAGAGCCCCTCTCGCGGCCCCTGCAGGCAGCTCCCCAGGTCCTGGGGTGCCCCACGGTGCTGGCTGGGCAGCAGCGCCGGCCTCTTCTATCAGCGAGTGCAGCCATGAGCATTTTGGTGGGAATGCCACCATGTTGCCTCAGGCAACATGAAGTCTTGGAGGCCAGTGCCACAGTCCAATGGAGAGGAGGCATGCCCCAGAAGGGTGCCATGAGAATGAGCACCCTATAAAGGCAGCAGGGACGGGAGTTCTGCCTCTCTTTTGGCTCCCTTCAGCACTGGTAGAGGCACAGCTCCCCTTTTTGGCTCCCTTGCAATGCAGCAGAGCGCAGACAGCAGCACAGCATCACCAGAGCTCGGGCAGTGCCAGCAGGGAACCACCTGGAGGCAACAAGAATCATGATATTTCTCCCCTTTGGGTCCCCCGGGGTTCCTTTTCGCTGCCATTTTTTCCAGCAACTCCAGAGTGAGACCAGCGCTATCCACGTGCCAATTCCTTCTTTTCCCGGGCTCCACAGCCCAGCAGCCAACCTGGAGCAGCATAGTTTGTTATTTTCTTTTTGTGGTTTTTATTGTCGGGTTTGCTGCTTTCTTAAATAAAGATCTCTTGTCACTTGATAATGCCCCCTAGTGTCCTAACCGGCACAGGTCAGTTTGGGTCAGCTGGCCTACTTATGTTCCCTCCCAGAATCTTACCCTCAGTTGGGGAAGGAACATTACAGTCCCAGTACTGTGCTCAGCAGTAGGCAAAACACTCGTGTGTTATCAACACCCTTCTACGTACCAATGCAAAGCACAGAACTGTGAGGGCTGCTATTGGGGAATGAGCTCCATCTCAGACAGACCCATGGTATTATCTCCTTGAACCATGAGAACAGTAAAGAAAACAAATTCCTTTTCTATTTCAAAAATTCCATTATTGAACACATTTTCCATTGCAGTAACTGAAGGCAGAACATTCCAATCTGGTTTGTGGCTAGACCTTGTTGAAAAAGTATCTTTGAGTATTTCTCTAAATATTGGTATTATATTTTATTAGATTACAAGCTTCTAGTGATAATGTTTTATTAAGTCAAATTATAGTTTAGTGCAGACCTGTTAGTATGCTATAGAATGGTGCACCCAGCTACATTGTGACAAATGGAGTAAAAATATATAGGAAATGGGTCACAAGAGCACAATCAATAAACTAGTATTTTTCTTTTATTTTTCACTCCCAGAGTCCTGTTCTGCAAATACATTAAATTCCTAAGCGCCTGACAGAAGATGGTATCAATCTGCATGTTAGTGCTTATTGATTAGCTTTGCTAGGATATGTGCTGCCAGCTGTAACAACCAAGAGCATTTTGGGTGAAATTGATCACATCAGTCCTAAAAGTTAGAACATTTTTGTGGGAAGACCTCATGCAACCATCTGATTTAGAACTTTTTAGTTGTGAAATCAATATTCTCAGACCACAGCTGGAGGAAATTTTTTCTAATGGATTTTTTTAAGTTGTTTATTGCTAAGTACCAATGTTAACATAGTAAAAGTAAAGCTGAGGCCATGCTGACCACACTTATTTTATTACTTTTCTAAAAAGGCCAAGATTTATCTCCATTACCAAATAATTTAGCGTAATAGAAGCAGATTATTAGATCAAAGCTGTTAATGGAGTGGCCAGCACGTCTATGTGTTAGAAGGTTTTGGGTACTGCTGGCTCGATTTAGGCTGGTCTCCTAAGTGTTCCAAACACCCATGTGATTCAAGGCTCTCTAAACAACTATTTTTCAGTTTTGACCTTTTTGTTCCCATTCAAGTGTGGAGCCCAATGGATACAGATCTCAAATAGACTTCCTTGGTTAGTTTTCTCTGAAAGTCCTCTGGTTCACACACACCAACATGACTCTGCAAACTAAGCCAGTTCATGCAGCAACTGAGGGTGATCAGGGGTTTCACTTTAGAGCTCTTGTACCACTGCAAACCAAAATGTTAATTTAAATGCAGAAATCTAGCCTTTTTTCTGCCTCAATTGTTTTTTGTATCATGAACATAAAAAGAACAGAGGAAGGAAAATATACATACTACCCTGTTAAGGGGAGGGATCTGAAGAGGACTGTAAATAAGACTTCCTTTTTACAAAGAAATAAAAAAATTACCATCTTCCCCTGTCAGTACTACACAAAGAATCTAAATGTTTGCCCAGAGTTATCAAGCTGTCACTATATACCTACAAAACATGAAGCAGCTCTTGCTCAATGCCTCACACCACTGCATCATGAATAGTATGCATTGTTTTGGTATTGATGTCTATATTATAAATACACAAAAAGGAAAAGAGAGGATTGCAGCTGTTGTATGATTAAATATAGGAAAAATACTTTGGGGAAAGGCTTGATGAGAGAGCACACTACAAGTGGAGGAAGAAATAATGCCTGAATGCTCTATCAGAAATCCAAAGACAAGGCAGAAGCACACGGCAAATCAGAAACTAAATAATGAATAAGCAATGGGGCAGCAGTGAATATCCCAGCAGGTTACAAAGAGTTCCAGAGCATTACAGATTTCAAAAGAGAAGAGCTAACAGTGAAGGCTGATTAAAATTATATGATGGCACCATCACTTGGATATTGCAAACTTTAAGCAGAATTATAAGTCCTTAGTCCTTGAGCCATTCAATGGGCATTTCTCATGTTCCTCCCTGAGACAGAGTGTACTATTCTGTTGGTAGTAAGTTGGGTTATGGCTTAAGATTCATAACAGTGTAAGTAAAGTGAGTCAGTGCTTTTTCAAAGAGGAACAAATATCTTCCCCAAATTGTCTGAATGTGATTGTATACTTGCCAGATTAGTCCAGGCAAGGGGAAAGTGGCAGTTCTCTGGTGGGACTACCAGTGGGGTTTCCCACTGTTTGGACTGTCACAGGCCATGGGTGCAATGATTGGAACCCTTTGAAAGAGCCGACACCAAGAAGAGAGAATTCCAAGGAAAGAAGAATGCCTAATGTTACAAATACTGCACAAAGCCCCACTGAAATAAGTTAATGAATGAATATATTTAAACTATATGGGGAATAAGTAATTCATACACTTTATACCTAAATAAAATAGAAAATACATCCCAGCAATATACTGCAGCATTCTTGTAGCAAGTGCTATATGAAGGCTGGGGTGTCTTCTGGACATAATTTACCTGGAAATAGATAAAAGCAATTCATCAACCACACTTCTGTTTCATACCTGTCATTCTGCTATAAGAAAAAATATCTAGAAATAATGATGTGAGTCGGAAAAGGATGTATTGCTCCTAAACTTGGCTAAACTGCACTTAGCTAAACTTCATATTTTCATATACTTAATCATTGCTTCCATGTGCCTTCAGCTAGTTTAAAAATTGCCTTCCTATTCTGTACTATTGTTGCCAAAGCCAAGAATTACAGAAGTGGATGGGTACATTGCTTAATCTTGCATAGCATTGAGTAGTTATAGATGCTTGGAAGCATGATTAGTAATCAATTTACAAAGGAAGAATATCAGTTTCACCAATAATAGAGACTGCTAGGATTCATGGAAATCCAAATGGATGCATAGGATTGCAGTGTCTTAATGTGGAGACAACTTTGAGGAATTTACAGCAGAGAGCAATGACACAGTGTTATAATCCAGGAACAACACCAGGGAAATAAATAGAAATCTCCCTGGCAGAATTGCAGTTGACTGCAGTTCTTGGGACACTTGGGAAGAGATTCAGCTTTTCTAACTTCAGGCATTTCTAGGATGCATATGCTTGACCTATTTTGGATACCTATTTTAGAATGAGATTAATCATACATTGGGAGTGTTTTTCTTACCACTGACTTCAAAAGAGCCTGGATGAGTTACTCTAAGGGTTAGGTTAGATGAACTCTACTGTCCTTCCAGGTATTCTGACCTGATGCAAAAAGCTAAAGCAGGTGATTGTGCTTGCAAAAACACACAGGAAGACCTAAACAGCCATATATATTTCAGTTTCAGTAAAAAGACTTCAAGAAAATTAGGCAATAAAAATTAACAAATCCTAATAGCTAATGTTTTTATCAGAGAAGCCAGAGAATAAAAACTATTAATCTTACAGAAATGTCTTGCAGACATAATAGAAATATCCATTGTGTACTAAAAAGTAAACTTTCTGAGCATAGATCCCAGTGACATTTGTAAGATTCATCTAGAAAAGGAAATTCTACTACACTGCCACTGCATCACAGCCAATTAAGTGGCAAAAGCAAGTCAGTGATTAAAACTACAAAGAAGCAAGAGAATGGGGAGATGTGTTTGGGAATAAAACATTTGTATTCCTACAATGGTCTTCTCGCAATCCAGTCAGCACAGGTAAATATTTGACATCAAGAAACACACTCACATTAGAGCCTGTTGAGTCAGCTGTTTGAAGGTAGGTTAACTGGTACAGGTACAAATGGTGAAAAATGTAACATGCCTACTAAGAGCAAATACAATCAGCAAGTATGCTGCAACTAGCTCTGCCAATTTTCTTTGAATAAGTTGTATGCTCAGAAGTAAGGCACATGTTTTGAACAATGATGGAACTCAACAAAGTAGACAGGCATGCATGAAAGCCACAGACACTTTCATTCACTAGGAACATAATCCATATATGTCTGTGTGAAGCTGGATGAAACTGTCATGGCACTAAAGTTGGATCATCAGGGTGCAAATGCTGAAATGCCACTCACTGAACACTGAGTGACCAGTACTTTGCATCAAACTGTCTGAAAAGTACAAGACTTTCTGTATAATAGAAAGCATTTAGAAAAACCTCTCCTCAAATCAGGGGAAAATGTCTTAGCTTTGATTCCTTTTCTTTGTCACATTTAGCTTCAGTAGGCTAGGGGTGTCACCTCCTGCAAAGCTGGAGCAGCAGCTGCCACAGCATAATCATGAATCAGATATTTTAACTGCTTCAGTTCACAGCCAGTGAATTAACTTAAACTGTCATTGATTTTAGGTTATGTACCTAAACCAGATGTGAATTGTGGTAGCTAGTGATTAAGCTACACATTTCATCATTGCTAGCACCCATTCTGCCCCTTCTGGCAAAACATAAAGGAAAGGAGTGGACCTCTAAATGAATAGCCTCTTCAAACATTGCTTCTAAAATCTAGGAAGGGTTTTGAATTAGAGCTCTTTAGCTGGCAAACGATTTAATAAAATTAGCAAGTTACTGTTATGCCCAAGATTGTATTGTTTTTATGAGGTGTAATAGAATATTAAGTCAGAAGTTTATGATATTTCTGTTTAATTTTGTTATCTCAAGAAGCACATCAAAGAGACAGCACACCTGACAGATTCTCAAGGCTTGATTGTGTAATTCCTCTGCAAGAAGATGCTAAGCAGTGAAGAGAATTACTTCCTGAGAAAAAGGGCTTCTAAAAACTTAGGCAAAACTAGCTTTCTAGAAACAGTATGACAGTCTAAGCACACAGCTGGATAAACACATCATGCAGTGAGTGAGCAATTGGCTCACAGGTCAAGCACAGAGGGTAATAATTAATGGGGTAACATCAGACTGGTGACCTGTCACTAGTGAGGTTCCACAGAGCTCCATCTTGGGCCCTGTACTCTTCAATATCTTCATAAATGACTTAGACACAGGACTGGAAGGGATACTAAGCAAGTTTACAGATGACATAAAACTGGGAGGAGCTGTTGACTCCCTTGAAGGCAGGGAGGCCCTGCAGAGAGACCTTGACAAATTAGAAGACAGGGCAATTACCAAACATACAGAGCTCAACAAGAGGAAGTGCCAGATTCTGCACCTGGGATGGGGCAACCCCAGTTGTATGTACAGACTGAGGAATGAGAGGCTGGATAGCAGTACTGTGGGGGTCCTGGTCAACATAAGTGAGCATATATATACTGTGGTTTGGGCACCACACTATAAGAAACATATTAAGCTATTAGCATCCAAAGGAGGGCAATGAAGGTGGTGAAGTGTCGCTGTTGAGACGGACATGCGACAAACACATATATTTTATAATGCAAAAAAGTTCTCTTTATTGTCTACAAGCGCTGCTTAATATATCAATCTTAAGCATATGTGTTACACATACATTGGTCAAGCAAATTGTTGTTATTAATCTTATTGGATGTCCATTACATCATCTCCATAGCTGCTGCTTCAGTGTGTTCTTCTTTCTCTTTGTTATGATCTTCTGCCAGCTTGGGATTTTCCAGTAGTTTCAGGGATACACAATAATCTTGTCAAGGTCGATATTTACCTCATCCTCATGGTCTCCGGACCTGCCGTCGACCCCGATAGTGAAGGGCCTTGAGGGGAAGCTGTATAAGGAGCAGCTGAGGTCACTTGGTCTGTTCAGCCTGAAGGAGACTGAAGAGAGATTTCATTGCAGTTACAGTTTCCTCAGGAGGGGAAGAGAAGGGGCAGATACTGATCTTTTCTCTGTGGTGACCAGTGACAGGACCCAAGGAAATGGCCTGAAGTTGTGTCAGGGCAGGTTTAGGTTGGATATTAGAAGAAGGTTCTTCATGCAGAGGGCGGTTGGGCACTAGAACAGGCTCTCCAAGGAAGTTGTCACAGGCACCAAGCCTAACAGAGTTGGATAATACTCTCATGCACGTGGTGTGACTCTTGGGGATGGTCCTGTGCAGGGCAAACGGTTGGATTTGATGATTGTTGCAGGTCCCTTCCAACTCAGCATAGTCTGTATTTCTGTGATTGTGAGGTCAACAATTTCTATCTCAGAAGTGGGACTGCACTTGTGGAAGATTACTCTCAAGCTGATAATGTTTACCAATTACATTTTTAATGGTCAATATGTTACAAGAAATCTATCTATTATTTGTGCTATGTTGTGAGAGACCATGATGTATTCAACACTTCCTTGACATACTAAAGTCTTTGCTTTTACTGTGTTCAGCCACAAGATTCTTCATGACTGAAGATGTCTAATAATTAAAGAGAAAATGTCCCCTTAAGGCACTCAGCTTTTACACAGCTTTTACAATCCTATGGGTTGTAGGTATGAATCATCTCAGAGGGTAATTCAAAACATAAATGGACTCCATAGTCCCCTGAATGTCCCTACATTTCTCCAGCAAATAAATAAGGTAAAAAGAAATCTTGTTTGCTTACTAAATCCTAAGCCAGGTAGGGTGAATGCAGGCCAATATCAAGGTAAACTCCTCACTGCTGCCCCGGACTCCATGTAAATGATGTTTGCATCTGTACTACATCTGCTGCACCCATCCAAGCTGCAATAACAAGCTTCCCTGGCCTTGTGAGCTACACAATAAAAGCTTTACCAAAGTTTCACACTGAATTTTGTCGAAGTACATACCATAAACATCTATGTAATACACAGAATAGTCACAGTCCTCACTTTTCCACTCTGAGCTTTATCTGCATTGGACATATGCGATCGGCGAGGGAAACCCGCGGCAACCAATATGATTGATAAGCAAGCTTCATTTATTTTCAGTATACACTCTAATTTATAATCCACTTACATGAATATGCATGCAAAGCTCATTCTATTGGTTATTAAACTTATGAGTACACTTCTACAGACTCTAATTGGTTACATCTCCTTTACAGCAATTGCAGGCTGTGTTTGGCTTGTGTTCTTCTTTGTTTAAGTTTCTCCTGCCTACACCAAGGTCAAACTATGTTTTGTTTGCAAGCTTTCCCATGAGAACAGAGCAGGTGTAGGCTCTGCTCTCTCATCCAAAGCTGATCCGTGCAAGGGGCTCATTGCCCTCCAAAAATCCCATAACTCTGAAAATCCTCCGACAGACATACAAGTAAGTCCCAGGGCAACCTGCTATCTCACTTTCAGAAGTTTCTTTACCTGCTTCTCTGAGACAGAGACTGGGATTACGTGAGTACTGCCCTTGGTTATGAAATGCATCCCCAGCCTCGGAATTATACTGGAGCTCTCTGTGAGTCACAGAAGGCTGTATGGCCTTCTGCTATTCTGTAAACGCAACAGCTGTGATTCACACAGAGAAATGAAGTAAAACCACATTTATTATACTTTTTGGGGTTTTTTTCATCTCTGAACTGAGATGGAAGCATCATTGGCTGCAACCCAACAGCAGAAAAATTGTTCAACTTCTAACCTCACTAAAAAGTACTATCAAAATGGTATTAAGTAAATAGTGAATGTCTGAGCCTGTGAGTAGAAACAAAAAGTATTTCTTAGATACATGAGTGAGTTTGTTGGCAACTCTGGAATTTGCAATACCCTGACTTGAGGGTCTCAGGAATGACAAATAGGCACTTAAGAGTGTTCTGTTTGGGCATAAAAGAATAAAGAATATGCCTGGGCTGGGGGAGCTATTTCTTGTTAGTAAAAGAAGACTCAGATGACCTGCATAAGCATGCAAGTGTTATATCACTGAGAAGAATAAATTGGAATCCAAAATAGGAATCAGAAATTAGTCTGAACTTGTAAAGAGAGACAGTTTATGAGAGGTTGAAAGATTTGGCCCTAGATATTTCTTCAAATAGTGAATGAGCTGTACCATACTCAACTGAAACATGAAAAACCTATGATAGACTATGTCATCTATATATATTCCTTTATCACACATCTTCCAGTTTTAAACCAGGGCCTTTCCAACCTTAATCTCTCACATTCTTACGCACCTTCTTAGAATCTCAGCTGTTTTTTCCTTCTCTTTCCACCCTTTACTCTACTTTCTCAACCCTACATCTATTCTCCCAGTTCTGTCTGGCCCCATAACTTTATGTGGAAACCAGCCAGATGGTAATCAGAACATGTCAGCTTTCTACTGTTCCAGGTACCAAAGATAAGCTGATGGAAGATGCCGAATGGGCAGGGCAGTAAAGACCTTCAGTAGGTACGTTATCAGTATGTTTCTCACTGACAAGAGCAAGAGAATGTATCAAAAATCTCCCTGGAGAAGTAGGGACAAGAACTAAAACACAAGAAGGATGAAAGTCTCTAAACAGACATGCTAATCCTCCTACAGCAAAACATTTTTAAGGAAGCACTGGAATATACAGGGAAATACTGATGGATATGACATCAATATAGGAAGATTCATGTTTTTCTGTGCTACAGAAAAGAGTCCTTAGGGCTAAGACCTTTTTTCCTTTTTTTTCTAGAATTTGGCATCTTTAGCTAATACTACTGGAAACTGAGCAATCAAGAACAAATCCATTTTATTAGCCAGATGTGCGACTTTCATTCTTGGCAGCTGACAGCTGAGAACTTGTAAAAGTGCATTCACCTACTTATTTTTAAGGAATGTCATTTCCAATTGAAAAATTTGTTCTGACACTCAGTAATTCCTTTTGTCCATCTTCCCACATTCTACCTCCACAATGATGGCAATTTGTTAATTGTTTTTTATTTGTTTTTATTTCCTATTCTTTTAACCATCAGGAAGTTGCTTTCAGAAAGCCATCTGCACTTATTCACTGCCAACACTCAATACAATTTTAATAAGACTTGTGTGGTTTTGACTTTAACACTTGTTTCCCTGTGCATAAAAACCTATTTCCTTAGCTGTCAGAGTTTGTCACTTCAATAAAGTTTCCCAGTTACCTTCTAATCAGGATAGACTTTCTTAAGCAAAAAGTAAAATCTGAGGATAACAGCAACACTGATAATCATCCAAACCAGTCAATGTCCATTGTTTTGAACATGAGTTTCCCTCTGACTAGAATCTTTCATAATAGATACAGATATCTATAGAAATATTTAAATTTTAAAAAAATTATAACAGTCGTAATTTAGAGTTCAATGGCATCATATCTGAATGACTTCAGGATCAAAGAGGGTCCTTTCACAAAGTGATTTAATGAACTTGCATCTCTACTAAACTCACTTGGACTGGAAAGTAACGCCTGGTATTTTTCTTGCTCTCACAGCATCACTAGCAGCGACAATTCTTAGCAAGAAGGGGATTTCTGCAAGACTAATGATAAATGTTGGGAGGGACTGCAGGCTGTTGTCACTGCTCTCCTGAGTAATGGCAATAGCAATCTTCATTAATAATAGTAATACTGGAGAAGTGAAAATTAATTAATTACATCATTTGGGTGCTGTTTGACAGGGAAGACAGTTGCTCTAACAGCTTCCAGCTGCTAGACTTTCTAGGTTCTTCTGCTGTTGGTATAGTTTACCCACATCTCTTGCACCATCTCTACGCCCTCAGTGAGGCAGTTCACTTACCCTCCTGACTGGAAGGTAATCCATGGAGAACAGCTTTGCCCTCTTGGCAGATTGCATTGCCGTGCTGGTAAAGTGAAAAGATCACACATAAGGGAGTGGGAGAAACTGTGCCACCAGATTGACAGAAAGTGGGAAAAGGATGGGAAAAGGACAAGAATAAGAGATTATAGGATATAGCAGGAAAGACCACTGTGAGCAAATATCTAGCCTATGCATAATGCTGCAGCCTTAGTGTTTCCTACAGCCTCCAAGTTTTGCTTTCATAGTGTGCTTAAGTTGTAACTGTTTTGGTCAGGGACTATTTCCTGTTAAATAGAAGATAATATTTTTCACTGAATGAGTCCTGGAATTGGAGTCAGAGGTCCTGACTGTTATTCCTACTCTGGCCTTTCTGCCCCCATTTGCCAAACACTAGGTAAATTATTCCATTTTCTTATGCTTCTGATTTCCCCATGTCTGTATTGTCTGTTTAAATCTGAGCTCTCCCAGGCAGAGGCTGGAACAAGGAAAATCTGATCTTTGATTATTAGCACTTAACCAAGGTGCTAATAAGAACATAGTATTTGTAAATAGTACACAGAAACACCAACAAAAATTCAGACAACAGAACAATACCTACATTTAACACTGAATTAATCATTGTAAGGATACAGGAATGCAAAGAAAACCAAATAACTCCTCTGTACCCAAGAAAGCTTTGCAGTAGAAACAGGAACAAGACTACCGTGAAAATTTTAAATCTCTAGAGCAAACATCTAGATGGTGCTGTATTTAGTTTTTTCATACACACTTTTTGTCCCAGAACCACATTTTAATCAGAAATATGTTATAGTCCAGAGCTTCCTGCAACTCCCTGCGTAATGTAAATTTTAATACCTTTGGCATATTTTGACTGCCAGCCTATTATTCACTTGATGCACCTCCAGCAAGCTTTAAATTATGCTGTTAAAACAAAAAATATTTCACATGTGGCAGACAGTAAAATGATTTTGTAAAACAACATTGTAGGAACCTGCAGTTACTGTTCATCATTGATTTCTCTGCTCAATTCTAAGACATTGTTCAGTTTATAGGTAAAATGATGGCTGGGTGGGTTTACTAGAAAGACTTTGGCCATGCTAATCATGAACCTGGATAATCAGGCTATACTTATGCATTATTATTACAGCAGATCCAGGATAAGATTGGAAGGAGAGGGAGGTAAATTATGTTTTTAATATGAATCTTTTCAGAAGTCTATTTTACAGGGAAGTAGTGCTAAGAAAGATGAACTGGCCCAAATGCTGGGGCATCTACTGTAATAAAGAGGAGACAAAACTGAGGGAAAACAGAAGAATCATCTTAAACTGATTTGCCTTCAACAGATATATCTCTTCAGTCCAAAACTTGTTCTTTTTCTGCTCTAGGCTCAGACCATGGTCCTTCTCTCATAGCAGTTGAAACCAGACAACCTTTAAAGGTTCCTTCGAACCCAAATCATCCTAAAATTCTATAAGTAACTATCTCGGACACTTATCTCTCTCTAAGACAGCAAAAATATTCATGGAGAAGTATCTTCTAATGTGTAAGAATGCAAGAACAAAGTACTGAATAATGCAGATTTTCTGGTGTTTCTCTAGCTCTGCAATTAGCTTGCTACAGCATGCACATTGGCATATATTTAATTTAGAAATAAGATTAGTAAATCGTCCTGTAAGAAGCTGAAGGAAATGAGCTCCTGTATCTGCCTCACAATACAAATTGTAAGTGAGGAACCACGACACACATACTGTAGCATACCATCTTTGTACTGCTCCAGGTGTCCCAAATCAGCTGATGGATGGTGCTGCATAGGCAGGGCAGGAAGAGCATTCAGTGGGCAGGTGAATAACTGGTACCTTGCTTGTCTAAACAAGAAAGTGTATCAAAACATTCCCTGTGGGAGGACAAACAAAAACATGCAAGAAAGCTGAAGTGTCATGTTGTTGGTTTTGTGTGTTGTGTCTTAAAGAATAGAATCATTAGGGATAAGATCTTTTTTTTCCAGTATTTTTCAGATGTTTTACATCCATAGTTATCCCTATTAGAAATAGAGTCATTAGGAACCAACGTATTTATTAGCCACACATATACTCATTCCAAACCAGGTCGGCCATTTGGCCCAAGGAATCTGCTGGTCAGCTGGATAACCACTCCATACCTCAGGTAATTCTGGTGTAGATTGACCAGACCTGTGCATATTGAGCTAAATAAACCTCTGCCTTTTTTGATTGCCTAATCTGATCAATCTTCAATTTCTAAAGTTCATACCTACATCCTTATGTGGGACTAACTATCTTGGTTTTAAGTACTTTCCTGGTTTGGACACTAGGGGGCGTTACAAAATGATAAGAGATCCAATAGAGTCAAAACAACCAAGGAATTTATTTTAACAAACAGTAGAAACTTGACAATAAAAACTCAAGAAAGGACAGACTGTGCTCCTCCAGGCTGGCTGCTGGGCTGGTGGAGCAAGGGAAGGAAGTGAGGCTGGCCCATAGATGATGTTAATCCCTCTCCAGGGCTACTGGAAAACAGAAAGAATGAAAAGAAACCCCAGAAGACCCAAGGGGAAGAAATACCATAGCTAGTGAGTGGTGTGGTCCTCAGCCCTGTGCTGCCTCTTCTGTCGATCCAGCTACACTGCTGTCCAGGCCATGGAAAAAAAACGAGAGGGCAGGGGAGTTGAGCCAAGATGCAGCTAGGACAAAAGTCGAGCCTTGAAAGGAGGCAGGACTTCCATGCCTGCAGTTTTTATAGAGTGCCCATCCTCGTGTTTTCTTGGGATACCCTTCCGAGGCAGGCTGCTTCCTGATTGGATGATGACACTGGGCACCTCCTCCTCCCTGAGACTTCACCATGAGGCAACATGGCAGCATTCCCACCAAAAAACCTCATGGCCGTGGCCTGCCGGGAGTGGGAGCCGCCACTGCTGCCCTGCCAGCGCCAAAGGGTGTCCCAAGAGCCCAGAGGACCACCTGCAGCATCGCACTCTGCTACTCTGGGTCTGCTCCGCACGGCAGCACCAGCCCAGGGCTGGCCTTGTCCCATGCACCAGCCGCGGCCACCGCAGGAGCAGCCCTGCCCACGCTGAGGGCTGCCACCACCTGCAGGGGCCTGGAGGGGCCCCCCGGGACACCAGCTGCAGGCCGCACCCCTGGCTGTAGCTCTGCACCACTCCAGCCAGGGATCAATGGGAACTGCCACACGCATGCAGGCAGGGGCAGGCGGAGCCTTCAGGTGCAGCTGCTGGCTCCCTGAGTGGCAGGGGCCACAGGTGTCTTCAGCCGGTGACTTGTTCATGTGCACAGGGAGACAGGGACTGGCAAGAGCCGCCATGTCCCCCAGCACCACTGCCAGCATCATGTACGGCACCACATCTACCACTCGGGCTCCAGGCCAGGTGGTGCAGGGTCGCGTCACCACTCGGCAGCCACTGCCACATGGAGTGGCACCAGTGGGGAGTCGCAGAAAGAGCCACCACCACCCCTGGCAGCTACCCGCTGCCCACACTGGCAGCAGGACCAGTGGGGGCCACGGAAGGCACTGCGGCCACCCCCCACAGCCACCCGCCACCCCTTGCCACTAGTGGGACCAGTGGGGGGTGCTGCAGAAGGGCCTGCCGCCCCACATGCACCGGGACGGGACGCTCCCCGTGGCCAGATCCATACCCACAAGGTGCCAGGAGTCCATCTGCTTTGCTTTTCTTACAAAACACACAAAAAAAGGTTTGAAGAACAAGCTCCCCTCCCTCTCCCCTAGAAAACCCCTTGAAAACCAAGCCCCCTCCCTTTCCCTTCTCCCCTGAAGAAAACACTTGGAAAACAACCCCCTCCCCCTTCCCACATGGAGGGGAGGGGAAGGGGAAAAATATGTTTAAAAAATTCTTTCACCCCACAACAGGTAGCAACATGATCTAAGACAGTTATGGCCCCACATGCCTTGTCACTTGCTTATAAGCCACATTGTTTTATGAGACCATGCTATAACTGAACAACAAAAAAGGCTATCATTAAAAAATCTCATAAAAAAAAAAAGGAAGAGTGTTTTAGTTATTGGTTTAGCTAGCATTGAAATTTATGTTTAAGTTAGTCACCTCAAGGTCCTTTCATAGCCTATAGAAAGCATTTGACATTTCTAGGATACATCTCATCTTGTAATGTAGATATGTTCCAAAATAAAGAAGACAAATCAGGCTCTGAAAATGCCTACTTCTCTGCATTGACTATAAAAGGAGCACAAGCTGACTAGCTCAGATGGAAACGCCTACACTCTGGATCTCTAAAGTTAGGTGAGATTAATCCTGCCATACATCTGCTGCTGTTCCTCATATAGATTTCCTCTCTTTGTTGCTCTTACATGTGAGGTTTCAGTATAATACTGAAGTGCTTGTAAACGTGTAGGTGAGGTATGTATATATATGTGCAGTGTCTCTTGATCTCCATCTGCAAAACTTGAGATATTTTTTCTGGCAGCACAGTCAGTTTATGAAGTTTGCATCTATTGAGATGAATGCTGACATTTGTCAGTCAAACTGTATTTTAATGTAATTTTGTAATGCTGAAAATCTTTCTTGCAAGAAGTATGATGAGTGAAACACTTTTGGGATGTCAGCAGAGCACTCCTGATATTGCCAGACACACAACTGATTCTGCTGTAACTGTTGCCTGGCATTTCAAACTGTGTCTAGATGACCAGCTGGGACATACTCCTGTCTTTTTGAATCATGTTCTTCCAGCTGTCCAGATCAAGGACTGGATAAGGAGTTCCCTGCAATGGCTAACAACAACATCATTGCCCAAACATGGAGCAGGGATGTGGCTCAGGCCTGGGGAGCCATGAGTTACCCTATCTCTAATGGTTCCTTTTAGCAGGGAATTTTACCAGACTTGTTTCTCTATGTACTGAATAATATCAAGACCTTCCTCTCCACTGCTTCCCAGAAAATGAGTGCTAGTTGTCTCCTTCAATGCTTCAAATGTAGTTAGAACTGTTTAATGCAAGTATAGCTTCCTTTTTTCTTCCTATCTCTTTGCAAGCATTACTGTAGTAGGCACATCCTACTTTTCAGGAAATCTGTGATATGTTCAAAATGAATTAGAAATGGGGAAGGGGAAGAAAGAGATTCAAAACCACAGAAACCAATAGCTTTTATTAGGATATGAAATGTGGCAATGCTTTGTAGCTGAAAAAAAATGCACCATCACTAAAGGATTTCCACTTTCTTATAATTTATGCCATTTATTTTCTAATATTAGCAGGCTTCCAAAATCTCCTGCTGTTACTTAAATATCTGAGGCTATAGTACACTGCACTCTATTCTCTTTCTCCCCTCAATTTCATATCATGGCTCCATTCCCAGACTGATCAAGAGCTAAGCCTACAGCTCGCAGTCTCTTTCAGTTACATTGCTGTGGCAGTTTTTCGTGGCTTGTTAGCTAGCCTCAACAGCAAAACTAGGTAGCCCTAACAGTTTTTTGTACTTGGTTCTCCACAAAACTGGGATGTTTCCCTATATTTCTTCATTAAGTTCATGCCCTACTTTCTATTAATACTTAGTAGTTTCTTTTACATAGCTTTGGTAATGGTTCACACACATATTGAAAAGAGCATTCTTTCTTTGTAGAATGCCCCACAGATAATATTTATTTATTTGTTTTTCCAGACTAGTGAGTCATTTTTGCACAAGTAACATGAAAGTGTTTCCATAGTACAACAAAGTAGATTTTTGTTTCTAGTCTGTAGCAATGCACTCCATAGGGGCAACATTTCTTCTTGTCATCAGAAATATTTCCACAAAATGCTAATGCTGATTGGTTCTTTTGGTTTGTTTGTTTGCTCTTACATTTCCTAACTTTACTCACTTTTTGATTAACTGATTAATGACACGGTTTAATGCATTAATTCCTGATTAACTACATGGTTTTCACAGTTTGGTGTTAGCCTTTTTTAAATAATAACATGTATCCTTTTCTGTATTTTTTTGCTTGTTTTTTGTCTTCCTGCACTCCTGTTTGCTGTAAAAAGGACATGAGTTTATTAACAGAAATGATAACTTAATAAGGTAATACACTATTTCCCACTGTTGTGACAGACACCATTATGCCAACCATTTGGCTATTCTGTGTTAACAGCTTGAAGTTGTCATTCAATGTTTATTAGAGCATTTGTAAAAGCCAAGAAACCCTGAAAAAAATGTTATTTTCCAGGCTAGGAAAGAGATGAAAAACCTGGGAGTGGTAGCCACCCCCCTCGCTAGCATATTATTTTGTACAGCTTGTCCATTAAAAAGCCGTTGCTGACCTGTGACCAGTCATGTGAGGTTCTGAATTCTTTCTGGGCAAAGAATGAGTTGAAGAATTTATTTTAAAAAATGACACATTTTCCTGCCTTCCAGGGAACCTACTTTCTCCTTACAAAAGCTAAATATTTCTTGAAATATAAAATCAGTTGCCAAATGGACTTTTTATCCCACACGCTCATGTATGCACATGTTTAAATTTTGTGTAACCTATCAGTTACATGTTATCTCGAACTCTTTGCTCTTTGGGGCAAGCAAAACAAAAAGTGCTATTCTAGAAGACAATACAAGACATGCATTTGTGAAATCTGACCTGTGCTGCAAGCTGACTTCAATAACCTAGGATACGAACTATAGCTATCATACCAAAAGTGGTCTCATCTTCAGGACTGCTCTGTAAATGAATTCTGACTTCGTACACATAACCATAGTTGGAGAGATGACACTGTGAAAGTGTTAATTGTCCGGTTGATTCATGGAAATAATTTGTTTCACATTGAGCCTCAGGAGGTTTTCGGAAGGTAGGCTGTCTCTTCTAATCTAAACTGAACTTACTAGAAGTTATCCATTTCCAATACTTTTAGAATTTATACTTTGTTTCAGACTGTTACCTTATAACTTTTCTTTGACAAATACTTTCCCTTATAGATCCCAGTAAAGAAAAATAAGATTGTGTTTCTTGTTTGAATACACACACACACACACACACACACACATATATGTGCAAGCATGTACACAAAGCTGTATAAATAAGAATGGCTAAATTGAGGACGTTCTTTCATGTTTATTGATGTTTAAATTAAATGCCTTGCAGAGCAGATGCAGAGTCATTTCTGACATTTTTTGTTCCCTTGAAGAGGCAAATAATGTTTAATTTTTAACACTGAAATATTAAAAGCTTTACTAGATATTGATTTATGGTTCTTACACTACAGATAATCAACATAACAGAACCACACGTAAAAATATTCTGCTTTGGAGTCATAAAGTATTAGAGCTGACTTCCTCCACTAGGTTGTAAACTGGATGAGTTATATGACTGTTAGTAGCGTCCTTCTATTTACAGGAAAAAAAACAACAACAAAAAAAACCAAAAAAAACTAAAAAACCCCACAAAACAAAACAACCACAAATCTCAGAAATATATAGCAGAGGCAGCAGTCAAGTAATGGAAACACACTGCTTACCTTTCCAGTTTAGAAAAAAATTCATAATCTGGATCTGATTGCTTGTTGCAGCACTTAAACAGTTTGCTTCAACTTTTTTTCTTTTTTTTTTTTTTAATTTGTTGTAGTGCATTGGTACACATTTTGTGGTGATGGATATGACAAACATCCTGTGGAGCCCTTCAAATGAGACATAGAAGTCTGTGTCTGCAGAGGAGTTTATATGATGACGTAGGTGACACATAAGAGTCTATGAATTTTACATAGGTCTAGAGGAGCACATCGTCCTTCATAAAGAAACTACAGACAAATATCAGGACACAGCCTGGACACCCAAATTCAAGCTTCTGAATTCTAATAGATTTCCAAGAAAAAGTAGAGACAGATAACTTCTGGTTTTGTAAAGAACATTGAGGACTTGAAACTGAAAACATGAGTTGTGTGAAAGAGATCTTTATTTATTTATTGTTCTCTTGAAATTAAAAATAGCTTAAGAAGTGCTTGTATTGGAGTTGCTAAGATGTTTAACTCAGGCAGAAAGCAAGGACAGTCTAAGAAATGTTCCCCGAACAGATTGCAGAGTGAATGTACTGGTTTTGCTTCTTAGAAAGCACCACTGGAAAGGCAGAAGAGTACTGGCATGATGAAGGGAACACAAGCTACTTGCAAATTGAATTTTCAAAGCTATCTTTCATTCTCGTCATATCCAGTGCTAATTGTTGCTCTAAGTAGTACCTTAAGTTACTGTAATAGGTACAGATTTAAAACGTGTTCCTTTTTTAGTATTATTTTTAATTGCCTATTGTGCTATGCATTTGGTATATTTTTATTTTGCCTCCCGACTCATGTTGTTAGCCTGAACATTACTCTAGTCCACTGTTTCAGAGAAAAAGACAGTGATCTCTTCAACCCACTCAGCTCTGAAAATGTGGCAAGCAGGAGTCCAGCAGGAGAAGATATGACCTAGTATTTAGAGCACTAGCCTAGCTTCCAACACCTGCCCCAATATAAATTCATTGTGGGCCCAATATGAAGGTAGTCAGCTTCTCTGCAGCTCACTTTTTCTTCAGTAAAATAATAATGACTCCCTTTCCCTCAGAAGTGATCTTATGGAAATCATATTATAGGCTAAAGAATAGTTAGACACAAAGGGTGGAACCATCAGCTTTCTCAGGTAGAGGTAATGTAAGGGGCAGCAGTATTCATCCCAGGATAGAAGTACACATAAGCTTTAAGAGAAGTCTAAGCATCGCTATTTTATTATCTGCTCCAAAAGCTTTCACTACCTTTTGTTTATATCTTCACTGTTCGCAGACATTTCTAGCAAATGCCAAAGCGCGGGTCTTGCTTTACTGAAGTTTTGTCATCACCTGGAATTGATTCAGCCTTTTTGTGTGTACATGATTATCATATTTAGTTTTATGCACACAGCAAGAAAAGCAACATTTCATCTGAAAGAATCCAATTCAACATCTACAGACAGCTTCCTATAGAGTCTTGCAAAGTAGGTTGGTAAATCAAATCGCCAATAACATAATGCTTTTCTATGGATTGTTGAAAGCAGGCAAAAATAACCTCACTTAATATATTTGCAGTTTTATTTCCAGTTTATCAAATCAGTTATTGACAATATAATTTCATTCCTTGCTGAATCCTTCTTAATCATCTTAAGTCTACAAAAGGAAAATTGTACAGTGGGAAATGATGCTTCTCAAAAAACTGTAGACTTGGTTCTCTGTAGCCTTAGAAGCATAGCGGTTTCTTTCTTGAAGAAATTACCAGCATATTACAGAGGGGGAAAAGTTTGCTATAAACAGAAAAAATAGAAAATCTTGCGAAATCACCAAGTTCAAAATTCATTGCCTTTCTTGGCATCTGTGGAGGTTTTGCTAAAGCAAAACCAGACTCAAGCTCACAGCTGAGGTGTAAAGTGACAGCTATAGAAGTCAGAGGTCTCAGCAGTATGATTCAAGACTGGAAAGCAAAGGTGACATATTTTACCAAGGTCTTTTTTCCAATTGCAACTTCAAATACATGTAGGGACAGGTCAGCTTAAGAGAAGCTCTGGCTTTTGTGAGAAGTTTTCATTATTGGAGTTTAAATTGAGCATTTCATAAGGTAAATATTTGTAGGAAACAATCTTCTATTTAGTTCAAACCATTAATCCTTCCTGGGATGAATAAAAGATTTCAATTTTTCTCTTTTCCTGTAACAGCCGTCACCAGAATACCAAAGTATAAGGTATCATTTAGTGGATAATTCAATGAAATAGATTGTTCCTCTATTTTTAGTCTTATTGGGAAGGTAACTTTTCTAAAACACCCAATATCTTGAGATGTTTTGGGTTTGAGGTTTGGGGGGTTTTTTGGCAGAACCAAGCAAAAATCTTACCTCTTGAAACTAATTTTTAAGACTATTAAAGACTTTTATATTTAGATGGGCTTTTTCTAATACACTATGAAGCCATTTTGTTTGTGCATCTCTGTCTTCTTTTGCTATCTTTCCTTATTTCCTTGAATTACTACCTTTTCTTACCGCCTCATCTACTGTAATATTGAACTTTTTTATTTACCCTTTGTTCTTGACAAAAAGCTATTCACTTAGCACCTTCATCCATTGAAAATATGGTTTGTTTGCTTGGGAAGTAAGCAGATGTAATATAAGATGGAAGGGACTGAGAAGTTTTGTTTAAGGTGTTCTGTGAATATCAGGAGACTATATAGAGCAATTTGTGAGTGATTTAATGGCAAAACAGTATTTTATGTATCTTCAATGTAGTTCTTTTTTGCTAAAAAATAGAAGAGATAAATAAAGATTACAGAAACACAAACAGAAATAAACAAGAAGAAACTATAATTGTTCGTTTCTTTGCTCCTCTATGGATTTGTTTTTTTCAATTTGAACTGAGTGCCTACATTAAAAAAAGTATGATTGGAGACATGCAAGAAACATCTGAAATGTCCAGGGAAAGGCTGGGTATAGCAGTCAGTAACAGATAAAATTGGGAGCCAGGAAAGAAATGAAAAATATACATAACATCCTGCAGCTGAAAATGGGAAAGGAAGGACAGCATAGGATGACAAGCAACAAGGAAAGAATGGGCTGGGCACAGGGAGAGAGAAGAGACTGAAGAAGTGAGCAGCTAGCCACACCAAACAGTAAAAGGCAGCACATTTCCATGTTATTCAAGGTATACACGTGCCTCTCCAGATTACCAGCTTGTGACTGCTTTGGCTTGATCCCACAGCCTTTGCTTACATGTTACTTTGCAGTACATGATAGAGCATGTACTCTGTTCCAAATTGTTCACGTATTTGTTATTTATTGCATGAATTTGAGGAGCTTCTTAGTAGCTTATGTGAAGTAAAGGAGTAACATCAAGTCATTTGCTCTTGACAGGTGTTCACATTAAAAAAACCCTCCCCATATTTTGCAGCAGAGGCCAGTCAAAAAAGTAATCACATGAAATTGAGCTTGAACTTCCTTTTGGGTCAGGGTCTATGTAGTCTGGTATGTTAAAACAGTCTCATTTTCTGCTACTGTTGCTCAGAGATAATAAAAGGCTTAATTTTTAGAACAACCAGACCTGTATCTTTCATAAGCATTAACACCTTGATACCAGCACCTTGAGATCAACCCTTACAAGGTTTTCATTAACTAGGACAAAGAATACATTGAAATGATATCCAGGCAATTACTACTGAAAAAACAAAGAAACAAACAAACAAACATATCTAATAAGATCAGATTTGTAAAGTGATCTAGAGAAATTAGGTTGCAGATATCTGTGCATTCTTGATGCTATCATGTTTTTTATGAATTTGAACAACATTAGGAATAATAGGGAGGTTAAAGCCACATCAGCCTGCATGGCACTGAATATAGTTTGCCTTGAACTGCAGTGGTTGTTGTCTCTCTTCAGCACAGTTATACATTGATTCCGCCTCCATTCTGGACAGGTTGCTAACCACTATCCAACAGAGAAGCAAAAATACCAGAAATGGTTTCTGAATTAACTTTCTCTTGAAGAAATGATGACTTCTGAATTTTTACCAGCCTTTGTGAGCAAGCTTTGTATGTTGATGCTTTCTTTGACACTATTTTAAGACAGTGCAAGGAAGAGAAAGTTAACGTTCTTGCAATCTGTGATATCCTTGATCTGAGTCTCGCTTCACTAATCATTTGGGCCAGAACAAACCAGCTGATGTGTGTGTGTCTGTGTGTGTGTGTCTGTGTGTGTGTGTGTGTGTGTGAGAGCCAGAAGCCTGCAAGCCACACGGCTCGACTTGAAGCACATGGACCTGCTGCAAAGCACATGGTCCAAGATGGCCAAACCACATGACCGAGGATGATATGGCTGCCTGTCCATGGAGAAAGGCCTGTCTGGCAGCCCACCCACATCACACCCCTGGAAGTTCTGTTTGGCTGTGACATCTGTCACTCTGGCTAGAAGAGTGTCACATGGTTGTCAGGCCAGGTGTCCTGCCTGAGGGAGTTGCCTCAGTACCCAAACCATACTTAAGCAGGCACATGAGGTACCGGGGTGGTGGTAGAAGGTGGATTATGTGAGGTATGATGATTTGGGTTGCTGTCTGGTCTAGCAACATGTGACCCATAATAACTGTTTTTTGTTCTTCTTTCTCTCTTTTTTTTTCTTTTTCTCCTCTACTCTTTCCTTTCCCTAGTGGATAACTAACTTAAAATTAAAGAAACTTGTATTGTACCAAGCAGAGTTACTGATTGCTTTAAATTGAGTGTTTTTGTGTCTTTGTTTCCTAACATTCCAGTGCAATGCTTTTAATGATACTTTTCACTGAAATGTATGGGGTTAATGTTTACTGGTGTTTTAGTATGATATTTTTCCTTGGTTTTAATTTTTTTTCTGTAAACCCGTTTGCCAAAACACACTTTCTCACAAAATTAAAAGAAATTATCTTAGAGAAAGGGTGACACTGTTTTCTCTGGATATGATTTAGTAGATAATAATGAACCTAAGGGCTTTAAAATCTTTTAAAACCATAAATAAAAGTAATTTTCCTGGTTAAGCTTCTATGGCTTCTAACTCAGGTTGTCACACAGTCTCTCTCAAGGTATCAATATAAGTTTAAGAGGGAAAATTACTTTTATTTATGGCTTTAAATGATTTCATATTTTTTCTATGTAAATTTCTTTTAATTTAGTGAGAAAATAAGTGTTTTGGCATAAGGGCTTACAGGAATAACATACAACCAAAGAAAAGGATTTTACTAAAGCATTAGNAGAGCCAGAAGCCTGCAAGCCACACGGCTCGACTTGAAGCACATGGACCTGCTGCAAAGCACATGGTCCAAGATGGCCAAACCACATGACCGAGGATGATATGGCTGCCTGTCCATGGAGAAAGGCCTGTCTGGCAGCCCACCCACATCACACCCCTGGAGGTTCTGTTTGGCTGTGACATCTGTCACTCTGGCTAGAAGAGTGTCACATGGTTGTCAGGCCAGGTGTCCTGCCTGAGGGAGTTGCCTCAGTACCCAAACCATACTTAAGCAGGCACATGAGGTACTGGGGTGGTGGTAGAAGGTGGATTATGTGAGGTATGATGATTTGGGTTGCTGTCTGGTCTAGCAACATGTGACCCATAATAACTGTTTTTTGTTCTTCTTTCTCTCTTTTTTTTTCTTTTTCTCCTCTACTCTTTCCTTTCCCTAGTGGATAACTAACTTAAAATTAAAGAAACTTGTATTGTACCAAGCAGAGTTACTGATTGCTTTAAATTGAGTGTTTTTGTGTCTTTGTTTCCTAACATTCCAGTGCAATGCTTTTAATGATACTTTTCACTGAATATGTATGGGGTTAATGTTTACTAGTGTTTTAGTATGATATTTTTCCTTGGTTTTAATTTTTTTTCTGTAAACCCGTTTGCCAAAACACACTTTCTCACAAAATTAAAAGAAATTATCTTAGAGAAAGGGTGACACTGTTTTCTCTGGATATGATTTAGTAGATAATAATGAACCTAAGGGCTTTAAAATCTTTTAAAACCATAAATAAAAGTNGAGTTACTGATTGCTTTAAATTGAGTGTTTTTGTGTCTTTGTTTCCTAACATTCCAGTGCAATGCTTTTAATGATACTTTTCACTGAAATGTATGGGGTTAATGTTTACTAGTGTTTTAGTATGATATTTTTCCTTGGTTTTAATTTTTTTTCTGTAAACCCGTTTGCCAAAACACACTTTCTCACAAAATTAAAAGAAATTATCTTAGAGAAAGGGTGACACTGTTTTCTCTGGATATGATTTAGTAGATAATAATGAACCTAAGGGCTTTAAAATCTTTTAAAACCATAAATAAAAGTAATTTTCCTGGTTAAGCTTCTATGGCTTCTAACTCAGGTTGTCACACAGTCTCTATAAACTAAAATTTTACCTGAAATGTAGAAAAGACAAACTCTAAGCCCAATCGATTTTGCTTTTGAATCACTGTCAGCACAGTTTTTGCATCGTCTTGACTTTCATTTCCTTCATCTTCAGTTTCAGCCCATCACATGAGTAATCAGGAAGAGAACAAAATCACATGACCAGAGTTTTTAAGGTTTAGGGTTTTGGCTGTATTTTAGTTTATTTTGTCTTCAGGGCAAATATTATGAATAGCTTGAGAACAATCTATGCATTATGAGCTAGAGGTTTTTTCCAAAACCGAAAAAAATAAAAAGGGACTGGAAAAATACAATTTGGCATTAAAGAAAAAAGAACAGCTGATGTCTATCTTCTCTACCCAGATGGAAGCATACCACAGATCAAATTTGGTCTGTAGACCATCAACTAGAGTGTAGTAAATTAGTAGTACCTTTCCCCTGAAAAAGGAACTAAATAAACCTTAGTAAATTACATTATAAATAATGACCTTTCTCTATTTGAAAATGGGCTTTTATATAGAAAGAATAAAATTGTATTTAATGGCAGAATGCGATTCAGAGTGTGTACATGTTCCAAGTATCTGTAGCCTTCCAAAACAAATGTTAGAGTGGGAGATATATCATGTTGCACAGCCGTTTGATAGAGCTTTTATGAGGATAGTTAACAAGGAATGGGAACACTGGACAACACCAGATTTGCCCATGGGGAAAAAGAAAAATCACAGGCAGAATATGGAAGATTTGTCCAAAACTATGTGATGATGGAAGACATAGAACTGTTAGAGTCACACTCAAAACATCTACTTAATGACATAATGAAATTACAAAATGATCTAGATATAGTTAGATTTAAAACTCTCTAACACTGAAAGAGCCCTTGCCATTCAACCCCTATAAAAGAGCATCTGATATACTAGGAATAATGACAGTGTTGAGAGTCCTGTGGCCTGATTCAGCTTTTACTGTGCCCAATAGTATTTTTGCAATGAGATATACCACTTTGGAAATAAATTAATGGCAGGATGACCAAGCACACAAAACTTCCTTAAACTTCTTATCCCTCAGGGCCTCCCATGCAGGTAGCACTGAAGCAGCAGAAAATGGTGTTTTGGACTGCTCTACACGTCCTTCTGGCTGCACTGAGTCACAGCAGAAAGCCTGCCTGAGAGATGAATCTGAATCATACACATCTGGTGTAAGAGCACCTTTTTCACAAATACTCTTCATTAGTCTTATGAAGGTACTTTTAGCAAAAGCACAGGACCAAGTAGTCCAAAATTTACCGTGTTTTTATTCCCTTAAGCCAAATACCCTAGAGGTAAGGATAAATCTTAAAACAACTTCCCTTTTACCTGTTCTGGTCTGGAGAGGACTATTCATGCAACTTAGTTTAATCACAAGGTTTTATATGTGTAACTTAAGTGGCCACTCACCATATGTGGTCAGTAGACAGAAATGTGCTAGTCTAAAGGGTGATGCAGATATGTCACACATGACTTCAGCTACTTAATTAACTAAATCACTCTGGAGAATTAGGTATCTAATCTCCAGAGGGCAACTTAGATTGCAAGGAACAAAAGCTTTTCCTCAGAACTGTTCTCTCCCCTATCACCTCTCTCCCTGTTCCCTCCCTGCCTCACCCTCCCATTCCCCACCCTGATTTTGATTGCCTAAGTGAATAGGACAGCTCTGATTTCTGATTTACCCAGTGGGTTAAATGTTTAAGTCACATGAGGCACAACCAGCTCTAGGCTCCTAATTTAGAGATCTAAATGTAGATGCTGAAAGGAAGATGTAAATACCTGCCATACTAGCATGTGACAAACCTGAGCTCCTCATGTATTAAGAAAATGCCAGTTTCCTATTGTCTTTCGACACCTGCACAAACAAGTCTTCATAAATATTTTCAATTAATGTTTATTAGTAGCACTTCTTAGATTGCAGTATTTCAACTAGCAGCTGAGTTCTTTGTACTGTATGTTCCTTTGTAATGGATAAGTCTATCACATTCTTACTGTTTTAAACAAATAGGAGACTCAGTTGTGCTGTAGATACAAACAGAATTAATGCCAGCAACACAGATCTTGAAAAGCTTTCAAATTAGACAGGGTGGCTAGCCACTGTTAAGCAGTCCAAGAGGGGGGTGGGATATGTGGAAATGTAAATTAGTGCTCAACTGTGTGAAGCTCAGTCTTTCTTTAGCCAATACTTCAGGGAGCTTAGATGATAGAATCAGGCATCTGAATCTGGGTGGTCAGATTAAAAATTTAGAAGCACAATGCTGCCTGATTATCTGTGAAGCCAGGTTGCAGCTAGTGACATGCCTTCAGAGGTCTACCAGAGTAACCAAGACCAGAATCCAACCTTACATAATATCCCATTAAAAAAAACAAAACAGAAGTACTAGGCTGAAAGCAACACAAGAAAGAATGGCAGTGTGCTGAGCCGAGTGATAAATTTGTAATGTACTTTGTCCTTAAGGAAAACATAACTAGTTGTGAAATAGTAGGAAAAAATTAAGTAATTCAGAGGGAAAAGGTTATATGTCTAGGATTTTTTGTGCATGAAAGTATGTGTGGTATGTTCTCAGGGTGACTACAAGAATTTAAGTGTGTTTTTAGCTGTGTGGCTCCAACATCACAAGCTTGTTCTGCTCTAAAAAAGTAATAAATCTGCTCTATCTAGTCAGGAATCCTTTTTACTTATTTACATGGAGTCCATGGCTGAAATTTATGCTTTTCTCTAGATCATTTAAAAAAATCCCATCACTGCAGAAGAATAATCAGAGAGCGCTCCTGTGCTATTCCTGACAGCAACACAACGCGTGGATAGAGAGCTGCTGTCTGTGTCCTGAGCATTCCTGAGCCTGTCTCCTGAGACATGCATGACTGAGAATGACATCAGCAAAGAACCAATGATTAAAGAAGAGCCAACTTTCTAACTTGATAAGGTTTGCAAATATTGGTAGTCTAGAAAAGCATTTGGTTTTTGTCACAAAGTTTTAATTATGCTAAATATGTTTCAGGTGCTTCACCTTAATTGCGTTTCAGAGGTTTTTTTGAAGCAGATCTAGAAGCTGAGCCTGAGTGGTTACAGAGTTAGCCTCTACACACTCTTTCATATCTTCCGATTAGTTATCCATCTCTGCATATCATGACGTCACTTCATCCATCCCATATTGCCACTTTCACATGCCATGACAAAATTAGCCCTAGCATATTCCTTGCAGCAGACCAATAATTGAGGTCAGCGCTGAGCAAATCAATCTTTTGTCACTTCTGCTCCGCCTCGCTACAAGTATATATATACGTACATTTGTTCATCCTGTGCACTGCTAATCTCTCTCTCTTGCATAAGCCAAAACTGATGGACAAATTAATGGACAACAAAATCTGGAAGCTTCAAAAATCATGTGAAGCATACTGATGCAAAAATTATGGGGAAAACTTCAACGTGAGAGCAAAACTTCCCTTTCCCATGGTGGTTTCACAGCTGAAACATTGCCTTGGATTGCTGTTTCAAAGTTAGCTCCTTTACAGTATTTTATTCTCCTTAGCAGTTTACAAGCAGATCTGCTGAACAATAAAAAGGTCCTAAGCAATGAAATTGTCTACAAAGAGCCGGTCACAGCCACTATAGACTAACTTTCCATGGGAAAATACTCTGTTGAAATGTAAAAATAATGGCAATCCTATTTTGAAAATGAAATAATTGCTGAAATTACAGGCAATTCCACAGGGTGAAGTCAGTCCAGAAAAACAATCACACGGTTGTCCTTGCCATAGTAATGACTTTGGCTCTGCATGGGCAAGGCCACTCTGGAGTCACACTGAGCACTGAACAAAAAAAGCTAAAAGATACTTCTGCCAACCCCATCATCATTCCCAAGGTAATAGGGTAAAAATGAAGAGAACATGTGATGGTAAGACTGCACACTATTGTTCCTTTTTGATGGAAAAGCAGGGTGAAAGAGAGCTTAAATAATTCCCAGTGTAACTCTCAAATATATGCCATGGCAGCACAGATTTTCTGATTCCCATCTTGCACTTTCACTATTCAAACAAGCTTCTTTGTTTAAAAACTTCAAAAACATGTTACTCCAAGTATGTTTATTGGTAGGCAAGCTTCTATTTCACTCTGGTCAAATTCCAAACTGAATAATTATAGCCTGTCTGCTGAAAACTCCCACCATAATTCCATTTGGCTCTACTGTTCTAAACTACTGTGCAGAATAGCTGCATGCTAAACAGCTTTCCTGTAAAAATGGGCAAAGCAATTACACATGCCTGCAAAAAGGCTCCCTGATCTGTTTGAAACCACTTCGTATTTTACCTGGGTGGAAGAGGGAGTCAACAACAGAAGATGTGATGTATGCTGAAGCATGTGTGTATAAATATACATGTACTGAACTTACCAGATACACTTACAAGGCACAGTCTATATGAAAGCTATGTGTTTGTTTTTTTTTGAGGGGGGAGAAAAGTCTATAAATAAATGATTTGTATTTGAATATAAAAGGGGGGGGGAATGAGAGAAAAACACGGTTTTCATTATTTTCTCTACAAAGATTCATGGAATATGGTCTCTCTAAAAAGCCACTATTCCGCCCATATCTCTGTATGCAGTCTGTGAATTTCATACAAGTCACACATTTTCCCAAGAAATTGTCTGCTGTAACATTTGTTGATAGGTGTCACTATATGTCAGAGTAAAAAGCCCCAGCATGTGTTGTAAATAGCAATAAGACTTGGTTTTGCAGATATTTTGCTTTTTATAATAGACTGGGAATTCTATCAAATGAAACAACCTGAAGTTCACTGGTTCTGTATGGGTTATCAAGCTGAACAAGTGAACTGGATGTACATATCTTCACTGCTTTTATCAAGAAGTGAAATTGAGCAATAAAGTAAATGTTGGTGATGAGAAGGTAGATTGTGGATTGCCTTTTGATACACCATCAGCTGAAGGAAAAGGGCTTTTTAGCTATTCATCCTCAGGAACCTGAGCAGGAAATCTCACCCCCTGATTTTACTCTGTTACCCGCTCCCTTCCCATATGTGCGCAATATCTGTGCACACTGTCCAGCCAATGCAGTCATCCTCTTCCAGCTGATGAACTCCAGGTATATCAATGTCAAACAACAAAGTACTCTGTTTGCAACATAGGCCTTTGAACTAATCCTTCAGAAGAATGTTGGCACAGGACTAACAATGCCTAGCAATTAGCATAAGTGCTCTCCCACTGAATAAAGAGAAGGTGATTTTGTCCAGAAGTCACCTGGTGGGTGACCTTCTCAACAGGGAGGACTAAGGAGGTGCCAATTTACCTTCTGAGGACTAGGTGTGAATGAGCCCTTCTGGCTCCAGGTGTCTCCTGACATGTTAGTGATGGGGTGGGATTTCTCGTGGACCCATGTCTAAGTAAAAATAGGAGGCCTAGAAATGTCGTGCAAGACTGGTTTGCTCGGGCATCCTGCAAGTCTCCTGAGCCTGTGGGCATGCGATCATCAGGGGAAAGCTGGGACTCCCGGAGGACTGCAGCTCTCAGAGTGGCTCCTTTTGTAACAGGAGTCTGGAAATTAGATCTGGGCACAGGAAAGAGGGTTCAAAGCACCTGGGGCATCCATATCTGGGTAACAAGCTGGTGAATAATCAACCAGAAGATCCTTCACCGCATTTTGTTACACTGCTTCCTTTCTCATATACTCAAAGTACAATGTTAACCTGAGGCTGCACTGGACACAAGCAAGGACAGAGCACTATAACATCTTACTAGAACCTTTGAAGTGTACTGATACCTTCCTATATAGTCAGATGAAATCTTTGGAGAGAAAAAGCTCTTGTAAAGGTTTTAGTGACACAAGCTGACAAGTAAACAGTAGGATTTCATGTTACACTCGTGGCAGTGATGTTTATGTCAGAAACTCCCACACAGAAGGTTCTCTTTCTATGCTGCCCAAAAATTAAGGCTGTTGAGCCATGCAAAAGACAAGTAAACAGCAAAAATTCCCAACCAACACCACTAATAAAAATCCCTTACTTTTTACCTGGGCTAGTTTCTCTGATGATACATCTGAGAGCATGGTGTTAGATTCAGAGAGGGACAGAATGGAACGGTGAATCAAGCCCTCCTTCAGCTGCGTTTGCTATAGGGAAAATGGCAGTCAGCACGATGCCCGTGGTAGATCTGAACAAAGACTGACAGGGCATGGGCCAACCAATCCTCAACAATGAAAAATGGGGAATGATAAATTGGATGTAAGGAAGTAATAGCAATGCAAAGATCTTGACAATAGGCAAAAGTCAATTGCCTAAAAATGTCTTCCCACTTAACTCTGAAGAAGCTAAATTGGAGCCCATGTACTGTAAAATACTGCCTCTCTAGTTCTGTGAAGAGGCATATCCAGGTGATTCACATGTTCCATCACACCATAAGCATGCTTGTCTCTAGTCTATTCCCTTACACTGATCCAGGACTAACAGTAATTTGAACATTCATGACAGATGACTCTTAAATTCCCTTAATTCCTAACATATATAACCTCCACATAGTCTGTCCAGGTCTGTTTGGAGCATGGTGCTGATAATGCCAAGGTTGCAGATTTGATCCCTATACAGGCCATTTAATTTAGTGTTGGACTTGATAATCCTTGTGGGTCCCTTCTAACTCAGAATATTCTGTAACTTCTGTAACAAAAAATTAGACAGCAACTAACAAGAACGATGCTTGTTACATAACTGAATCTTTCTGACGTAAAAGAAAGCCCTGTGCTCAGCAAAAATGGAAAAAATCTTATTGCTGTTTTGTTTGTATAATGAAATCTTGGTATTAATATATCATTAGAATCTTATCATATCCTCACAATTTTTTGTCACTACTAGGAAGCAGTTCTCTCAGCTATAGCCTAAACCATTTTTTCTAAAGTCTTAACATTCTTGTAGCTCCTCTCTGAAGATTCTTCAGTTATTTTCATTTAAAATGTAGCATCCAAGCTGTACCTGTTCCCTCAGATGAGGCTTCCTGATGCCTAAGAAGAAAACACAATAGCATTAATATCTGTTTACAATTACCCCCTGCTGCCTCTTGCTTTTTCCCCCTAAGCAAATAATTTTGTCCTACTCATTACTGAACCTCCTTTCACCATTTTGAACCAGTTCTACTGTTTACTAAAGTCATCTTGAATTTTGATCTTGTCTTCCACAGGGTATGTAATGCTTCCTATCATCTTTGCATGGAAATATCTTTTTTCTCTACCTTACCATTCACTGCTGATGAAACCAGCAAAGGAGTAGGACCATCCTTGCCTGCCAGTTTAAGAACAAACCATTGACAAATTCTCTGAACGCAGCTTTTCAGCCTACTGTGTAAATCCATAATAATCCTCTTTCGCCGAATTGTCAGTGATATGATTCTGTATAAAAACTTATTCTAAAATCAGGATATAATATACTGTTTCTACTCTTTCCCCTTATCCTCTCAACTAGTTAGCCTGTCAAGAAAGTAAGTCTGATTGATTTGATGTTATGTGAGAGTTGATAAATGCATGGTGGCTCTTCCTTACAAACATAGGGGCCTGAAATTATTAATAGTTTGTTTTGATATCTTTATAAGTATATTTTCGATCTATTCTATCCCTCTTCACTGTCTCTTAGCTTTTCTTTTTTTTTTTTCTTTCATGGCCAATAATTTGTGGTCACAGCTAGAGGTTTGGGTTTTTTTTTTTTCAACAGTGGAGACAAGAGCACTGAATATTTCAGTCTTCCTCTTATTTTGTCCATTAGTTTCTAAGTTGCCACAAATAATGGAATTGCATCTTCTCTAATAATTCCCTTACTTGTAACATAAGGTTATTGATTAATAATGCTGTGGCTGCATAACAACCTTCGCGGGATGAGAAATGTTCTGTATTTCTCAGCATTCTATAAAATTTTAAATTGCTCTAAGCCAAATTTTTCAGCCATTTTGTATTCACCTTGTAGTTCAGTTGAACTTACCATATACCTTGAATTTGCTTGCAAGAACATCATGTGAGGCTATATGAAAAGCTACAATAAAACCAAGATAGTGTACAGCTTCAACTGCTCCTTTTTCAAAGAAACTTCTTCCATCCTGATCTGCAATGAAAAACTACAATGGTCTAACACTGGCCTACACCTAAAGTTAAGTGCACAAAAAGGACACAGACTTTTCAAAAGTGATCCAAACCGGGCCTGTGATGACTCCTGAATGACAGTGTTCCCCACAGCTTCCACCTCTTAACAAATGTGCAGTAGCTAGGCTACAAACTTGGTACTTGTGACTCTGCCAATAAACCTAGCTGCTAGGAGCCCTGCTGTGCAGAACCAGCATCACAGAATATGGGACTCTACATCAGAATAGGTCTCATCTGCTCTTGTGCAATATCCAATTATGTGAGTCTCATGCATGAATGTATCTATTTATGTGGATATTTGAGGCTGGTCCTGTTTAACATCTTTATTGATGATCTGGACATGTGGACTGAATGCACACTCAGTAAACTTGCAGACAACACTAATTTGGGCAGGAGTGTTCATCCACTTGAGATTAGGAATGCTCTACAGAGACCTAGACAGACTAATGGGCTAAGTACAAATGTATGAGGTTCAATAAGGGGAAGTGCCAGATCCTGCACTTGAGCCGCAGCAACCCCATGCAGAGCTACAGACTGGGGGAGGAGTGGCTTGAGAGTTGTTCAGCAGAAAGGGACCTGAGGGTGCTGGTTGACTGCCGGCTCAATATGAGCAAGCAGTGTGCCCAGGTAGCCAAGAAGGCCAGTGGCACTGTGGCCTGTATTAAGAATATTGTAGCCAGCGGGACCAGAGAAGTGATGATCCTCCTGTACTCAACACTAATGAGGCCAGACCTAGATTACTGCATTCAGTTCTGGGCCTCTCACATTAAGAAGGACATTTTGATACTGAAAAATGTCCAGTTAAAGGCAACAAGGCTCGTCAAAGGTCTAGAAAAAATGTCTTATGAGGAGTGGCTGAGGGAGCTGGGTTTATTTAATCTCAAGAAGAGGAAGCTCAGTGGGGTCCTTATCTCTCTCTACAGCTATCCGAAAGGAGACTGTAGTGAGGTAGAGACTGGTCCCTTCTACCATGCCTGCAGTGAGAGGATTAGAGGAAATGGCCTTAAGCTGAGACAAGTGAGGTTGAGGTTAGATATTAGAAAAAAGTTTTTCAATCTTAGGGTTGTGAGCCATTAGAATAGCTTGTCCAGAGAGGTAATGGAGTCGCCATCCCTGAAAGTGTTTAAGAGGCATCTGGATCTGGCACTGGGTAATGCAGTTTAATGATTTAGGGGTTAAAATGGTAGTCCTGGAATGACAGCTGGACTGGATGATCTTAAAGGTTTCTTCCAACCTTGACGATTCTGTGATGATTGTTTTCCTCCATTACACTTGGTTAAGGAAGCAGCCGGCGAACTGAGGCATAAAGAAAAGATGCAGGATGCCCATGGCCACACTGGCTGAATTGAGGTGTCCTCAGTGCACTCAGCCAGTACTTCCCCAAATGGCCTTCATGATTTCAGTACTTGCTCCATTCCATTATTTGCATCCAGTGTTTAAGTTTGGAAGGTTACTGGTACCATGACTAGCTCCTTAATTCATATCAGTGTTCATATCATTCCTCCACAGCCAAAATACCAAGATGTTGTATAAAATTATCCTTAAAACTAAATACATTTGAAACTACCTACAGCTGTTTTCATTTTCAATTCCTCCTGACTTCTCTGCTCTCCCTACTCATTTTGCTTTATTGTTTTCCTTCACTATTTTCCCAGTCTATATGGGTCCCTGCAATTGAATAATTATCCTGTCTTCATCCTCTGGGTTGTCTTCAAAATCCCTCTAAATCTTACCCTGCTGAACACTCAATTCTCTTTTCTCCTCTCTCTTGTGCTGCTGCCCTCTACTTTACCTTGTGTTTATTTGCTTTGACTCACTTTCTTTTTACATTTCAAGCTCTCCAGGCAAGGACAATGTCTGTATTTGCAAAATGCAAATTGCATAATTCTATCATGCCTTTTAAGAAATAGAGTATAAAAAGAAGGTTGTTTCTACAATCAAAATAAGTACATGTGTTTAACTGTCTACTGTAAAAAAGAAACAAAGAAATTTACAGCAAGGCCTACTGCCAGAACCTAACTGGCTCATCTTCTCCTTCCTCCAGCTAAGCAGCCAGTGAATAGACATGGGAACTGCTTTTTTCAGAGGCAGACTGAAGGCCATGCCTTTGGGAAGTAGGGATTTGCACTCACTGACATATGACTTGACTGAAAAGCAAGTTGAGAGATGTGCAATTTTGGATTGTGTTATTTTATTTCACTTTATTGTTATAAGTGCTAATCTTTGGAGTAGCAAGGGAGCAGCTGCTGCCTGTTCCACTTAGCCCAGTCATTCCACACAAGCCTCTTTCAACTTGTTTTCCAGGCAGAGACCCACAGCACTTCTGTTTCCAACATTTTACTGTGAAAAGTTACTTTTAAGAAAAAGAGTGTATTAACCACAAGTACATGGTTGGGATTGACAGACTGGTTTTGAAGATGCTACCTTTTTGAGAATGACATCTATTAAGGTTAATCTATGGGACATTTATCCAAATAGGCACTTTTAAGCATCAACACCAAACATTTTTTACCAATAAATTTATGTCAATAGAACAAAGTCATGAAATTCTGGTAAGTGAAGACTTTCTGGCAAACTGGCCACCTGCATATTTTCAGTGCTGGTGCTGTATCTCAAATTTCTGCACAAACAAATCACAGTTATTTTCCCTGTAGAATAATCTATTTATTTTTTTTAATACAACAATGCTTGAGCACGTCTTACATCAATCTAGGTGATGCTTTATTTTGTTTCTAGTATATAGTCCTTGAAATAGTGGTTGTCTGAAGTGGTAGAATTATCACATACTTTAAAAGTCATCTCTGCTGAAATTGTGCAATTAAATCATGACTGATGTGGTTTTCTGAAAACCAAGCCTAAAATTTAACCCTAAAAGAGTCTTTGTCCAAGAATTCCACACTAATGAAGAACACCACAGCAGGATAAATCATTTACTGAGTAATGCATGTATCTCTGAACACTACAAAACTAAAGGAACACAAGAAATACCTCTTGGAGTTGCAGAAAGTTTTGTTCGAAATTTCACTGTACAGGCTGATCATCTGTTAAGCAAACAAAAATGTCTCCAGGTGGAGAATTCCAGTTCAAGTCCCTGTTATTTTTCAACAGCAATCAGATGAAGCAAAACACTAAAGGCATATCTGCAAATCTTCCTGTGAAATGCACAGGAATTAAAAAGCCTGTTTGCCTTAAGGAATAGTAAGTAAAAAAGCAACTGCAAGTCACACTACAAAACAACTGAAACTGCAGTCATATGCTGTTTAACTGCCTGTTTGAGAGCCTTGTACACTCAACAAACCCAGTTTCTGGGATCCTAAGTACTAGGTCAAAAACACTGAAGCCACAGAATGGAAATGTCTGGATGAGAGTTATTCAGCAGGCTCAAATCAACTCGGAAAAAGCAGTGGCTTTGAACCAGTAGGTACTGTAAGCCAGATATTATCTGTGTATGCTGAAGTCTTTGGCTTTCCCACTGCTGCCCACAAGCATTTCATCCAGTTTTTCTGTCCCTTCCTTCCTACTTCAGTAAAAGACCGTTTTCCCCATCTGATTACATTTTTTTTATTACTTAAATCCAAATTCAGGATCAGTCTTTTGTCTCCTTGCATGTTCATTAGAACTGGAACACTTGCCTTAAATATGTATCATATCGCACCTTCAAATTTGGAATTGGTTGTAAAGTCCAGAACCTGATGGGAAAACCCACCGTCATTAATCCCACTAGCCACAGTCATAGATTTTTGTTCTGCTATCAGCTATGAGCTTTTCTATTTGCATACGGCTTCTGCCCATCACAGTCCAGTTTGAAGTCAGGAGAAGTATTGGATCTTCCACATTTCTAGGGAAGAGGCCACCATGGCAATGCACTAGGGTGGAAATGCTCAACAGTCATGGGAAGTCCAGCAACCCATGTGAGTGAGCACGTGTAGAACAGAGCAAGGCAATGAATGAAGACAAGTGAGTCAAGAACATTGCCATTTTTCCTTGCTGTGACAGTCTTGACTGAACCCTAGCAGGACAAACACTAATTATAATTTCTATAATTTTCGATAATACTGCATGTGTTACTTGCAAAGCATCTTGGCTTCAGCTTTGCAAAAAGACAGTATGCCCCATCAGGAAAGAAGGGGCATCCAGAATAATTGCTGTCACACTATAGGAGAGCATGTGCCCAAGCATAAGTGGCATTTCGGTTCAACACCTTTACACCAACATATCTAGGATGATTCCAAAAGCAAGAGCCAAAGCAGTCTGACAACAGTCCTGCTAAGAAATTATTACTATGTGTCCTTTACACTTTTTTTTTTTTTTTTTTTTTTTTTTTTTTTTTTTTTTTTTTTTTTTTTTTTTTTTTTTAATCTGTGTTGGGTCTTAAGGACTTTGCCTAAAGGGCTGTCTCATTAACAACCACTCTCCTTCAGAACCCAGTCAGGCAGCCTGGACCCCTTTCCTTCTCCTTCCATCACGTCTCTGAGCAGGACACAGCACATCTCCCCCTTAGAGCCATGTGAGCTGCCCCCTCCAGCCATACCACACTATGCAAGAATAAAGAAGAGGGAGAGTGTCTAGGCCTGTTCTGATTACCCAAGATCTTTAGTAGTGTTTCAACTATGAAGTAAGGCTGAATGCTGGTACTTTGCATGGTGTAGGCACAGCAGTTGGCACCTTAACATCTGTTTGGGCTGCAATTTAAGAACAATTTAAGAACAGAAATGTTGTGGTTATCTTGTCATGCTATTTAGAATCAATAGCTGCAAATCCAACTATTTGAGTTTTTTCTCCTGGTCTACAAAGGGATGCATGAAATGCTACATGTTACCATTCATTTTTAAACCTACAGTGCATCTTTCGTGAAATCATAGCAATGAATTGAAAAGCAAAGCATTTTGGCCCATCCACGTTTTAAATTTCAAAAGTAATGTTTTGGCATTAGAACATAGTAGATTTTAGAATAGTTAGATACAACTGGAAGGCAATATTGCAGTTACCACAGTCATGTTAACTCAGCCACGTTGTAAGCATATGACTCCAGTCTTCATGAATAAATGCAACAAGAGAAATTTGATTTCATTTCCAGCAGGCCAAGTGCCTGGTGGCAGCCGAATGGTTGAAGCACCAAGGCCCCTGGAGCAGTCCTGTATTTTCTGCTTATTGGGGCATAGAAAGACAGAAATATTGAACATGGGCAACTATTTAAAAAAGGCAGTTGCTATCCATGGCACAGCTTGGACCTGCAGTTCAGCCTATTGAGCTCTCTGTATAGCCAAATTACTGTTTGGTACAAACTGGACTAAAGTGTGTACCATCAAATACCTTTGTATTTTTATTTCTTAATTTCCTCAGTTCTTTGCATTTTGATTCTCAATATTTATATTGCAATATTGTAATACTCAAGGCCTTGATAGTTTAATAACATAAATTAATAACTGAGTTTTTCTATCGGGCTGTTATTCTACCTGAAACAAACAAAATCCTATCTGAACAAATAACCTCTCAAGCACTAAACTAAACATAACAGAAACAGAAGGAAGTACCTTGGAACTACTGCACAAGCTCTATTTTTACTGGAACTAGTCTTGTTTATAATGAGTGTATTTTCTTTAGAAAGCACTAAAAAACATCCAAAGGGCTGCTCAGTAATTTCAAATGGTCTAAAATTTCAAAGGCTCAATAGAAACAAGCAGCACTAGAAGTCCACTCTTCCAAAAAAAAAAAAAATCTAAAGGTTTCCAACTAATCTAGTAGAAATGAGACCTTCTTGTTGACCTGGAGTTTCACAGATTTTTTTTCTCTTGGTGCCATTGTGAAAGCCTTCTTTGGGGAAAAAAAGAATGATAGCATGAGGGAGAGAAAAGGGCGGTGGGAATCTCTTAGTGAAGAGATTGCCATATTTCTTGGAACTGGTATTTGTGCATCCCTATTGAAGTGACTTTGCCCTGTGAATAGCAAGACAACTTTGAAAAGGCTTGTTAGTCACTAAATGACAATACTCAGACAACTAACATCACTGCTATATTGTTTTATTTTAGAAGAACTCTCCATGTCTTTCTAGGCTTGATTTCATCTTCTGGTCTACAGAATCCTAGAGTCATTAGGTTGGAAATTACCACTAAGATTATCAATACCAACTCTTAACCCAGCACTGTCAAGTGCACCACTAAACCATGCCCCTACACATCTTTTAAATACCTCTGTGGTGACTCAACCACTTCCCTAGACAGCCTTTTCCAGTATTTGACAACTTTCTGTGAATGAATTTTTCTTAATATTGAATCTAAACCTCCATTTGGCATAACTTGAGGAGTTTCCTTTTGTTCTGTTGCTTGCTACTTGGAAGAGACTGATCTCCACCTCACTGCAACATCTGCTCAGGCAGTTGTAGAGAGTGATAAGGTCTCCCCTGAGCCTTCTTCAAGTTAAACAACCTCAGCTTCCTCAGACGCTCCTCATAAGACTTGTGCTCTAGACCCCATGTATTTCACAGTATACTTCTGAACAAAAAGTCCAGCACACAGCTGGATAAACACATCATGCAGTGGGTGAGCAATTGGTTCTTGGTTCGAGAGCAGAACCAAGGGTATACCATAGGGTATAGCGAATATATAGGGGTATAGCACAGAGGGATAATAGCGAATGGCGTAACATCAGACTGGTGACCTGTCACAGGTGTGGTTCTGCAGGGCCCCTACTTAGGCCCNTAGACACCTCATTGCAGTTACTTCCACATTAGGAGAAGAAGGGGGACAGGCACTGACCTTTTCTCTGTGGTGACCAGTGACAGGACCTGAGGGAATGGTCTGAAGTTGTGTCAGGGTAGGTTTAGGCTGGATGTTAGAAAAAGGTTTTTCCTCCAGAGGGTGGCTGGGAACAAGCTTCTCAGGGAAGTGGTCACAGCACTAAGCCTGATGGGGTTCAAGAAGCCATTTAACAATACCCTCATGTACATGGTGTGACTCTTGGGGATGGTCCTGTGAAGGAGTAGGACTTGGACTTGATGATCCTTGTGGGTCCCTTCCAACTCAACATATTTTATGATTCTGTGATTATTGTGTGAGAACATGTAGGAATGTCTGACTTTCCATGTAATTTCTGTAGCGAATCAGATATTAACTGAAGTCTGCCTGTTTTGGAGGACTGGTTATAGTTTTATTTTGCTGCCAGTAGCTTAAATTCACCCTAGGACTTAGGGACTGGTCTAAATACCATCAAATACCCGCTCTCTCAGAAACTGGAGAAGGTGACAGGTTTTAGGTTCAAACCAAGCACAGCTTTTCTACAGCTTCCCCTGTCCCCAGAGGCCAGGTGCAAACTCAGCAAGGATGTTCCTATAAAATAATGGCTTAGAGCCACTTCTGCCAAGTATTGAAAGTGATGATTATCCTCTAAGAATAATCACTTCTTTTTATGAAGTGAACATACTCCATTCTATCTCCTATCAACCGGCAAATACTAAAGTGATAAAAGAGGACACTGAAATGCCCTCTCAGCTCCGTGGGCAATGCTTCTCGGTGAAATAGAGACAGAAAGGACCATGTTACACAAAGCAGTTCAAAATGGGGGTGCACCAGTTCAAACAGTAGGGTAAAAATGTTCCTTCCCAAGGTTTCAACTGCATCTTCTTCTCATCTTTTTAAATCTGTTTTGTAAGATAGTGACTGGGTGATAATGAATTCTATCTATTTACTACGCTTGCTGAATATATTGATTAATTGTGCATAACACTTTGAAGATAATGTGGTGTTAATAAACACAGTCTAATGATTTTCTCCTAGGTTTTTAGCACTCCTCTTACTTTGTCCAAGGTGTAAATACCTCACTACAGCTACAGGCGGCCAGGCTGGCCAGCTGCGTGGGCCACATGCTGATTTCAGCTGAAGGCTTTCACATCAATTGTTCCGTGGCTGTTCCCCTCCAGTGCTAACGCATCGCACTATCTCCTGCTGTTGTTTCTTTACTTGCTTGTTCAGGGCCAGGATAAGGGAATTTCAATGATTTCTGGTGAAAAGTGCTGTTCCTTTGCTGCAGGCTCCCATTTCCGCCTGCCTAATACACAAAGAAGGCGGCCAACAGGAGCTTAACTGCTTTCATTGGCTGCTAACAACCTTTGAGTGGAACAAAACGACCAAAAGAGAAGAAAACTGATTTCCTCTTCAATCTCCCCACCCTGCCTCAGTGTAACATTAGGGGTGCAATTTTCTTTGAGGAAAGAAAGAACTTTTTCTAGCCACAGGAGTGTGACAGAAGAGGCTGCTGAAATCAGCTCTTAGCACAGATTGATAAGTTTTTCACACCTAAAAAGCCCTTTCATTTAGTTTTTTCTCTCGGACTCCTGCAGTACATGTTTTGGAAAGACAAGGAATATTGCTTTTACATGTAATTGCAGGCGTGCACCACTTTAAAGGTATTGAGAACCAGGCAAAGCACCACAGGAAAACAAGGAAACAATCTGAACACATAGCTGCTAAAGCGAGCTGTCAGTGACAAAACTTCTGTAAGTCAACTGTGTCAACTTCACCTGAGTTAAGAGAGCTTCCATTAGCTCATGGAACAGAGCTCATGGGAACTCACCCTTGCAACACTTACATATGTGCTTCCTTTTACACTTACAAAAAATTCTCCCATTTGGGCTATCGATGTGCACAGAGTTAACAATGGGCTGAAAACATTGGTGAGAACCAGAGGGAGAATAGTCCGCTTATCTACCAGCCACCCCAGGGAACCAAACCTGCACAAGTTCTTAACTGGTTATACATTCAGAAAGAAACAAGTTTTCGGTTGTAAGCTGTTGCTATTGTGACTAATACCCAAAGCAACTAAAAATTTAGTAAAATGTCTCCTTCACTTTGTGTAATGCCCACTATAGTTGTGGAAAAAATAAAAGTATTACAACCAGTCAGCTCTGCAGCTAATTCTATGGCTCTTTCTCCATGCCTAAAACTGTGACAGCAACCACATGAACTTAATGCTTACCAACCTCACTGAGATAATATTTTGCTTTTTGGTACCGATATAGCTATTTCTTCCTCTATACCTATTTTTGTAACATTTCCAGGACTTCAACATATATGAAATCCGGAATTAGGTCATGGTTCCAGATTTATTATGGGGGAACAGATAAAAATCCAAAACATCACTGCATGAACCTTATTTCCTTAGGAAAACATGGCAAAAATAAGAATTTATGTCAAACTACAAGAACTTCTAAATGATTGAAGAGTAAGTGCAATACATGAAGTTACTTTTCTCTGCCAAACTAGATTTAAATGTGCTCTACAGCAATACTTATCATAAGCCTGTAATACAGCACTGTGATCCATGGCAGTAACCATTTTGAATAAGATGCTGTTAACACATAGAAGTCATCTATCTCTTGCAATTCCACCAAACTACTCCATTCTGAGGTCAAAAATGTTTTTCCTCCCTCCATCTGCTACATTTTCATAGATTCATTGAATGAAGAAGACAAAAATTCTGAATACTGAGCAAATCTATTTTAAGAAGTATATTTATCACAAATCTAAGTGTTGGGTGACTAATAACATACTTGTGTGCACTGCGCTTGCCAAAAAATATCAACGTTTCCAAATAGCTACCATATTTACAATTAAAATAATGTATTAGCCAAATGTTTGGTTCTTTTTCTTTGTTTTCTCCAAATGATAATTTCTCTACTGGTGCAAGGGCAGAGCAAAATTTCTCAAGTATCAGAAGTAAAATATTGGGGAGAGATTGTAATGCCTGATAGAGCTTCATTCAGCTCTCAGCCATACAATCTTGTTGAGATAATATCAGACTTGTCATCGTGGCAGGAGGCCTAGAAGCATCCTAACAAGGAAAACTGAAATGAGGCTTTAAATTTTGCCTCTTACAAGTCCCTTGCTTGTCAGTCACAATTCTCCAGCTATATTTTATGTGGCATGATTTCTGTCTTGTGCTGATCCTCCTACTGCCTCTGTCCTTCTGTAAGAGATGGAGGCAGGTGGCAGCAGGAGTTCACACAGTGCTCTTACACCCCATAGATAACAGGTCTGCAGGAAGCCTAACATGTGAATGGTCCTACAGCATTATTGACTTATTCTTTGAAACTGTCCAGGGAGTAGAATCTTACAGAAAAATAGAAAAACAGATTATCAAAGAAGGATTAAAGTTTCACTGCCTTTTTGTAACAATCTCATTCTTAAGCCTCCTACCTACTTCAAGTATAGGCAGCTGCACCTTCACAGGAATGTAGGAGATGAAGCTTAAGCACTGATAAAACAACAGATTTCTGAAGAGAAAACACAAATGAAGCACATAGTGATTACTCCCCATGAGTTTTTCCCCATCTAACATCAAAAAGGTAAGTTGAGGTTTACCCAGTGGTTGATTTAGTGGTCTGCTGCCTGCATGTTCCATTCTCCCATTCCATTCCAATCCATGTGCTACCACTGGCACTTTCCTGACATTGCAGTAAGCCAGTTCTGGGAGAAATATCATCAGGCATTCTAAAAACCAAAAAAAAATAGATCACTTTTCTTGTTGCTTTATGAATGTTAACTCCCAAGAGAGGCTCATTATGGGGCCAGATATGTACTGAAGCTAGACCAAGATGCTGGGGAATTACATGGCCAGAATCAGGGAAGGGGATGGGGACCATCAATCATTGAACCTTAGACCATCTTAGTTATAATGTGAAACCTCTCTTGAAGAAGTTAATTATCAAGGACATGTTATGAGGGAAAGGAAGTAAAACAGAGGGATAAGGTGTTCATTAATCATTTGCTACTCTCTGTGTTCATTTGCTCAGTTCCATGGAGCATCATGCTGAGAGAACTGCTTGGAGAGGCACAAAAGGCAGTAGAAGTGTAGGTAAAGTAAAGATTTCGGAAATAGGAGTTCCTGGCTACAAGTTCCAGTATGAGCTTTACACTACTTTAGTATGCCTCTAGATGAATAGACTTCGAACTCAAATTCCCTACTCATGATTCATGCTGTTGAGTGAGAGATGACTGCCCCAGGAATCACATTAGAGTTAGAGTTGAACACATTAGGGTTAGAGTTGCACTGACAGCTTATTTTAGTTTGGGACCAGGCAGCTGTGCAGGACTTAGCTTAATTCATGGAAAAGGAGTGTAGCTTTTTCTGGTTGGACTTCTACATGTATGTTTGGGTATTTTCTCTAATGACAGTGACGTTTATCCTCCTAGGCACTTATTTTGCTAGATAATTAAGGTAGTATTTTATTACATTTATATATTTTGCTTCCTCAGTCAGCTACAAAAGGAGGCTAAATGCAGAACAAAACAAATCCAGGAAAACTAAGTAACATCTTTGGGGTAATATAACATTGGCAAAAGTCATCTAATCATAGTAGGCTTTACCTTACTAGAAGCACTTCCATAAAGAACCAAACCCATCTACTGCAAGACTCCATACCTCCCTTACCAACATGGGTCAATTCTTCTCCATTTCAGTGCACCAATTCCCCATAGTCCTTTTAGCTCAGACTTTCAAGTTTCATAAAAGTCCAGTACAACTTGCAGAGCACCTGAAGCAATTTTTCTACTGTATTTACCACTGGTAAGGGCTCAGCTGAAGGATCATGGCTACTCTTAAAAACTGCATTTCAGGGCTTAATCGACCCGTTTATAGAAGCCCAGGAAATAATAAGAGACCTAGAAAATTCAGCTTACATGAGAATTTTGAATGAATGGGGGAGGAGAAGTGTAAAGAAATGAAGGCTTAGAGAAGGTATAATCATAATTTTCAAATACATAAAGGGTGCTTTCAGCATCCTCGTTAATATAAGGGACAAAGCATTTAGTCTGCAGTTAGGAAGATTCACATGGCATATTAAGATTACAATAACAGTTAAGTAGTAGGTAGATGGCCTGCAAAATGATCAGACCTCCATCAATGGAGGTTTTTAGAAGATCATAGATTATGGAGTACTTGGTGTTGGAAGTGACCTTTTAAAGCTCATCTAGTCCAACTCCCTTGTAGTAAACAGGAACATCTTCAACCAAATTGGGTTGCTCAGAGTCCCATCTAACCTGACTTCGAATAGGGATGGAGACATCAACAGCTTCTCAGGGCAACTTGTACCAGTGTTTTACCACTCTCACTGTGGTAAAATTTTTTCTTATATTTAATTTAAATTGACCCACCTTCAGTTTAAAGCCATTACCTCTTGTCCTGTTGTAACAAGCATGTTTAAAAAGCTTCTTCACATCTTTCTTATAGGCCCTCTTCGAGTAATGAAAGGCTGCAATGAGGTCTCCCTGGAGCCATTTGTTTTCCAGGCTGAACAATCCTCATGAGAGAGGTGCTCCAGCCCTCTGATCAACTTTATACTCCTCCTCTGGACAAACAAGTCAAAATTTACCTACATTTGTATGTGATATTGCTTCAATATGCTCTGAGTATCACAAGGGCAAGTACTAAATTCCTCAAAGGTCCTTTCCAGCCCCTTGGATCTGTGAACCTCCATGCATGGGGTCACAATAGATGTGGTCTGACCAGAAAGACCAAATGTCACAGAAGGCCATTGGTACGAGTCTTCTGCACTCAATGGCACCTCTTTGTGTGACAAGCCTTAGGAAGAAGCAGCACCCTGGATGAAATATCTTTATGTAGTAATTATTTTCTTGAAGGGAAGAACCACTACCTTTTAGGACTACCTAAAATTTGATGAAAATCCTGATCTGCCTGAGCCATCATGCAAAACAGTTCCTTAGTTGATTTGATGGGACTGAATTTTGTTCAGCTCTCACAAATTTTATACCAGGTTTTGTGTTCTTCTTGTCAGAGGAGCTCAGTTTATGCAAGAATTACTAGAATGAAATACAGCTGCAGCCTCAACTATTAATCACTTCGGAAGTAAAGACTCAGGCTTTCTTACACTGCATCCAGGAAAGCAGTACAAGCACAGACTTGATGCATATATATATATGTAGTGTGTATATATATATACTTATAAACCAGAACTGCCAAAAAATGAGCACCTGTGTTTTGTACTTGCTGAAACCTATACAAACCTTCACCATTCACTTCAGATTGCATGAGATCCAGTTACCTGACGTGCCCGTAATAAACATGGGGATTATTATATCCTGAGGTATTGTCCAGAAGAGAATAACTTAATCTTCTAATAAATTAAAACACGAAAAAAACAGACATTTTTAAGAGTGATGGATACACAAGATTGAGATTTTTCAGTATCTTGATGAACTAGGGCTCTTTACTAAGGATGAAAGATAGTGATTGTACTTTGGCCAGTTCTTAGTAGCATCTCTCTCTGAGGACAAACTGCTTTATTCTGGTTTGAGTCCAAGTAAACCAGCTGCCTTCATCAAGAACATTTTTTAGATACTCTGACAGAATGGCAAAGGCACTCAAAATGTGATTAATGGCAACGGGATATCATAACAAAAGTTAATGCTTTTTCAGCTGTTTTCCATTCTTCTTAAACCACAGATTTGGATGTGTACTTGCCAGCTATTTCACCTTGCACCTACTCTGGTGCAAGGCAGTTTTCATATGGCAGGTGATTACACTGGAGTTCAGGTAGGCAAATGTAACAGAGATGGACAGGGCAATCAAAACTCTATTAGTCCATCTTCATGCTGTTTCATAACCAAAATCCTCTGAATTGGATGTCCCAGGCCTCAGTATAAACCTCATGATTTATGTATGCCCAAAGCTGCTTTCAAAAACACTCATCCTTTTACCATCTCCCACGAGCATCAAAATGCCCAGGATATCATGTATTTATTTTCCATGCTGCTCACAAGGAAAAACTGCTTTAGGAAACCCACATGGAGTGGCAAGCAATCTTAAGGAACAGAAGTTTCCCATTAATTATGCCATTCCATCTCCTTCCTGTGGCAGAAACAAGTAAGACATGATTTTTCTACCAATTTCATTGACATGAAAATAACCACTTTTAGAATCAGGGCTAATGAGCTAGAAATGTACAAGAACAAAAAAAAATGCTCAAAATCTTTAAATATGAAGATTGCAATGTGGCTATTTGACATGCTGAGCCACAACACTTACACATGACTTATTGATTAGTTGCCATGACATGATGGAAGCATAGCTAGTCATTTAAAATACTTATGTTATCTTGGAAATCTTCCTACAAATAAAAAGGTAAAATACAGCCTCTGTGTAAGTAGTCAATATTTTATTTTTCTATCTTAATTGAAGTGTCATTGATGAATTCTGATCGGTCTAAGTCTTTTAAAATAGTACATGCTTCTCTAATGCTATTGTACCATCTTAAACTACTACTATTTAAGCTGTTTGTTAAACTACTATAGTTCAGATACACCTGAATAAACAGAAAATTTCCGCAATATATATTTGGATAATACTAATTATATATTAATTATACAGCATCTGAGGTTACCAATGTAAAAAGATGCATTATTTCCAACATAGAATAGTTAAATGTGATTTTCCACTTCTGAACAGACCTCTGTAATCATGCACTCTTATTTGTAATTGTTTTCCCATAGCCTACCTCTCTAATAAAATGAGTTCAAATATTAGTAGATAATGAGATTCTATTTTTTTCCTACAATATAGATACATTTATAGCAGCATGTATGGCAGTTCGGTGATTTCAATAGCCAGCTCTTCTAACAGTTGCAGAATTAACAATACCATGGAGTATAAGTATATTGGCTGAGTTTAAAATGAACATCAGAGCAACGGCTTCAGATCTTAGCTAGGCAGCTGCCTTAATTAAAGTTGGAAATGCTGATTTTACTGGTATACAGGTATGTGTGTGCAAAGGGTCTATTAAAAAAAAAAAAGGAGAAAAAGAAAGAGCATGACTAAATATTCATTGTCAATATTTTACATTAATTTTCATTTTAGCTACATTTTTGAACAACACTAAACGTAAATAAACACTTAAACACAAACTAAACTTCTGACTGAAAATTCTTATCATCATTTTATTTAATTAAATTCCTCAGAAAATTCAAGATAGCATTGAAAAATATAAGCACTGCCCATACAAATCTCTTCATTATGCAGGGATCTCTTAACTGGGCTCACACATAACCAGGTGCAACCAAAGCAATGTCAGAACATCAAGTCTTGACTGCAAGGGCTGCTACTTCTAATAGTTATAAATATGCATATAGACATTGCACACTTCCATATAAGGCTTTCTGTGAATTCCACATGGAAATTGTATCCAAGTCCTGATATTTTTTTATCTCATACCTTTGTGCAGCAATTTATATCTGTAACAAAGTACATGCAAAATAGTTTTGCTATACTAAACAAAAGCAAAATTCTGACTAGGTGGTATTTTGCACAGGGATAAACAAATTTTGCACAGGGGTAAACAAATGTATTGTTTACAATATATTTAATCAGGTGACAGTTGGTTAGGAAATACCAAAACCCATCTGCTTTGGGTAGTTCAAATATTTTCTAGCATCAAAGGAAAAAAAATGAAGGGAATTGTACAATTAATCTTAGGTTATTTTATCCTTAAATATTTTTTTTCTGGATTGTTGGAAAACGGACACTAAGAAATCCATCAACCAAAAACCAACCCCAAATGCATACAAATCGATCTGCCATACCAGCTTGGTGCAAAGGGCACGAAAATCACGATGTGCACAGTGACATTTCACAAATCTAATAATAACACCTTAGATATATCTGGCACTTTTCATCCAGAAAAAGTAGATCCCAGGGTGATTTATGGACTATAAAAATATAAATATGTATATTTGGGTCATTTTAGTCACTAGCAGAAGATGATGCAGTGCCCTATCCAAACCAAAGACATCAAATGGAGAGTGAAAAAGTCCTATAGAACACTTATAAGAATAAAACCATTCAGGTAGTGTCCTACTTCTTGTGCTCTTTGCTTTCCCATTATTGATAGAGATTTCTTACAAAGAAGCAGGAGTGCTAGGGCAGGCTGAATCTCAACTCTTGCCCAGTACAGCAGATGAATTGCTGCTTAACAAGGAAGATCCTGTCCTCTTTCTTACCCTTCCTCACCCTTCAGGAGAGACCAGAGATATGAGACAATTCCAAGGAGGCTATAATGATGTTGCATATGGGCAATACATGTGAGCAAGCGGACAATGAAAGTTGTCTACAAACAGAAAGTGCAATTTTCATAACTTTAAAGAATTTGATGTTCTTTTTTAGCTGTTTGGATTGCTCTCAGGTTGTGTACATGACCGCAGGGCAACAACCTTCCTTCCAAAAGACTGATAATCAATCATCTGACTGTTTATCTGCCCATCAGCCCTTCATAAAAATGTCAGAACATATTGGCTAGTTGCAAACAAATGAGTAAAAGAGGTAGAAGCCTCAAAGATAATTAAGTTCCCAGGGATTTGTGAGCGTCAGTGACTAGAGACTCAAATTAGTTTTCCAACAGAGAGCTTCAGGAGGAACTCGGCTGTTAAGGGTTGTGCTTGGCAGCAGCCAGCCACCCCGGCAGCGCAGACAGCCGCGCTGTGCAGGCAGCATGTGTGCTGCTCCGGTGCTGCAAGTGCCTCTCACCACCAAGAAGAGATGTCACATCAGACATGAAAGAGAAACGGGAGACGAGGTTATTGTGATGTCTGAGTCACAGATGAAGCCACAGGAAACCTGGCTTCATTAGTTCTGTTGGTCACGGAACAAGGTGTTTTTAATAGCAGCTGGAAATTCAGCTCTTTGCAACAGTTTCAGCAGTAGGAAGGATATTGTGTCCATACAATGAACAGAACGCGTCTAGAATGAAATTGAAAACTGCACTGGGAAGGGAAGAAGAGAAGCAAAGGAGAGGCACAGGTGTTGCAGTCAGTGAAACAAAAAATAACAGGCAGAAAAAAAAGAATCAGGAGGACACATAGAACCACGAATGGGTGATAACAAGGTGAGCAGAGAAAGAGGGTGTGGAGGGAGGCAATAAATAGGAAATTGAAATTTGGACTAGAGTTGTGTTCACACAAAGACCTGTTATCTGTGTCCTGATGCTGGAGAGGGAGGAAGTAAAAGCTTTTCACCCTGTCACACCCTGTGCATGTGCACAACAGCAATAAAGATCCCCAGGAGTCTGGGAAGCTGTTAATCATTCAGTCATTTACCTGTTGCTCTTTTCTAGGCATCTCCACATTTAATTTTTTTTTTAACTTTTTTAATTTTTTAATTTTACTTCTTTTCTTCTGGTTTTTTGGGGTTTTTTTGGTTTTTTTGTTTTTTTTTTTTTTTTTGGTGGGTGATGATAAGGGAGAGGAATAATCCTTCAGCTGCAAATAGCAGATTTTGATGTGCGGCCGTTTATCTGGGTTCCCTGTATCACTTCTCCATGGGGCAGAAAGATGGAATGCTGGCTCCAAGACAAGACCTTAGCAAGTGGGCTGAGTGCTGAATTCAGCAGCATATTCAGTAATCAAGGTGCTATGGCACACATTGTGCTCCAGCTGGCAGAAGCAGACACGTATTGATGCCACACTGTTGCTTTAGCATATCCACATGTACCTGGCAGAGCAGCAACTTACGGATGCTTAGCAGCTGTCCTGGGGTGGGATACTATGTGGCCACCTAAAGCTCCAGTTCAGCGGCATAATACCTGTCATGCTCAGCAATATCGAATGCACAGCAAGAAAATGTTCTATACTAGATGAGGATTCAGCACAGCTTCACCAGCTCCTCTTTTGAATTAAATAAACTTGTCGCCATTGCTCTGGCTCTCTATATGTCTACAAACAGTTTTCTAAAAAAAAAGTTGTCATGAACTGGAGCAACAGGAACTGACTGGGAGCTGGAAAAAAACTGTTCCAGCCAAAGGCAACTGTTTTGTGTGCTGGGGAGAGGCCAAGGCTTAGATTTAACCTGGGTACGGCCACTATGAAGCAGCAGAAGCATAGTAAGTACAGTGCTAGTTAGTGGTCATCAGATGGAGCAGGTGTGGGCCCACACCCGGGGCTTTTCTCCACAGTAGGGAGAGCAGATCACTAGGTTTGGAGCAGGCAGGGTGGGGGGGATGAGTGACAGAAATGCCAGTAAAAGGCCCTGGGGCAGAGCATGCCGGGAGGCGGGGATTCACAACCCAGAGCACAAGGAGACCTGCTGGGCTGGTAATTCCAGGGCATTCAGCCAAAAGTTTGGGTACAACCTGGCCAGAAGCCCAGACTCTGAAAAAGCAGCCTAGAAAGTGAAGTGTTACCAAGCCCATTACCAGCCTTCAAGTTTCTCCTTCCTGGATACCTCACAAAGATTGTGGGACATGATTAACTCAATTTTCCTAGCAAAATCTCATCTCTCTCTACAGTAGATTTCCCTTCTCCTTTCCAATAAGTGAAGAGGTACAGAAGGGGGATCCAGGTCTTCTGAAACACTACAATTATTCTAGAGATGTTCTTTTTCATCTTACAGTGACTCAGCCCTGTCAGGTGAAGAGCAGGAAGGAAGCAAACAAGCAAGGACAAGGGCCTTCTGATGGAGGTTAGCCCCAAAACTGGGCCAGACTGGCAAGACCCAACCAGCATAGTCTACCTCCCCTGTGCATCCCCAGAGGATAAAGCTCACAAAACACCGTATTAACTTTTGAAGGGTCCCAGCCCACTACTAAGTCTGCAGTGGCACTTTGCACAGCCACAGTATGAAAACCAGTTTTAACATCTCCAACAGTCTAAATTTACTCTTGCCCAGTCTTTTTTTTAATTATTTGGTATTTGTTGCTGTTCCGAGATGCAAAGGGAACTTCTCGGCACCTTCCATTTTAGGAAGCATGGCTTTTGGACCAGCTCTCTCCTGTTGATTCAGGAGGGAGCCCAACACACACAGCACTTAATGAAGCTGTGCTCAAAGCACCATCAGCAGTTAATGAATTTCTCCTTGCAACGATTGACTGATGGAAAGCTACAAAGTCTAAACAACTTGCTCAAAGCTTACCTTCTAAGACATCCCTCTTTTTAATAAAGTATCCTTACGTTAGTTCTAGGTGAGACAAATTTGACATTTGAATGTGGAAAAGACCATCATGCTAAAGCAAGCTGATGCTGTGTTCACCTGCAGGCGGGAAGTGGGCTCTGCAGTAACTCTGTTTCTTCGGGAAGGAGGGAGAAATTTGCACACAGGCCTTTTAGTGGAGTACTTGAGACAGAGAAAAGACTGCAGAAATTGTGATTACAGGGAGTTTACCTAAGAGAGATAAACCCTGGAGTACTTCAAGTTCAGTAAAAGTGATGGCAACGAAAATATTTTGGGCCCCATAACAACAAGGCAGGGTGTGCAAGAGAGAAAACCTCTGGATGCTCAGTCTCTGTTCAGGGGTTGAGAGGTGGGAATTACTCTGTCCCTACATGTGCGGGAGCGTCCCTAAAACACCACCGGGATCCGAGAGGTACCCCAAGCCCTTTCGGTACAGACCACCAGGTAGACCCTTCGCCAGTGGTGCCGCTGGCCCACTGGAGAGCGCCGCGGAGGCCAAGCCCCGGCCTCGGGCAGAGGCTGCCCAGAGACGTCGGGCAGCGCCGCCCCGGCAGTCCCGCCGCTCCCCGCAGTTCACCCTCAGGGCCCGTGGGCGGCTGAGGGCTCGGTGCCCCCGCCTCTGTGGCTGCCGGCCCCGGTTCCCCGGCGGGGCTCGGGCGCCCCCCGTTCTCCGGGAGCGCTTGGCCGCGCGGGTGGCCCCGCTCCTCCGAGTCGGCTGCGCCTGGCTGACGGGCAAAACAAAGCGGAGACAGGGAAAGGAAAACGGGGGAAAAGTGCGGCTCCTGCCGCTCCCCAGCCCTCCGCCTGGAGCTCCCTGCATGAGACAGCGCTGCAAGCGGATCCTGACCGGGGGCAGGGGGTGGAGAGAGGAGGAGGAGGAGGAGGACGGAGGGAGGGAGGGAGGCAGGGAGAGAGAGAGGGAGGGAGGGAAGGAGGGACGAACGGGAGCCTCTCTCCTTCCCTGGGCTGTTTTTTTCAGTTTCCTGTCTCGCATTGTGCTCACAGCGGATATGTGCTGCGCCTACAGGTGTGTCCCCTCCTCGCAGCTTTTCCCCGGCTTCCAAGCGTAGGCTCTGGCTGTCGGGGGGCGGCGGCGGATCGCGACCGCCATGTGATGATTCTTTCTCTTGGGGCGGTTTCTCTCTCCTCTCGCTCCTTTCCTCCCCCTCCCTCGTTCCCTGCCGTTCTCCTCCTTCCTTTCGGAGGTGGCCGCAGCCGCTGCTGCCTTCGCGCTGACTCCGGCTGCGGTGGCGGCGCCGGGGCCCGCCGGGAGCATGGGCCGCCTCCGAGAGCGGCCGTAGCGCCTCTGTCCAGCCCACCGCCACCCGCCCCGGGCTACCAGGGCCGCCGCTCCCGCTCAGGCAACTCGGACGGTCCGAGCCCGCGGGTTCTCTCCCGCCGGCGCCTGCACCTGTTGAAGGTAACGCAGCCCCAGCCCTGCCGCCGAGCGCCGCGGGATGGGATGCCGGAGGGGGGGCGGGGGGGCGCGGATTTCGCGGCTGCTTCCCCCCGTCTCCCCCAGCTCGGGAGCTGCCGAGTCGCGGTCAGAGCAGCTTGTCCCCTCCTCGGCTGCGAGGCCAGGGCCGGGGAGCTGGGAGCAGGCAGCGGGGGCCGGGGTGGAGGGAGCTTTCCGTCGCGCTGTCCGCGCCCATATGGTTTTGGTTAAGAGGCTCCCGGGCGGCGGCTCCGGACTCGGAGCGCCTTTCCCAGCCGTCGTACAGGGCGAGGGGGGAGGCGCGGGGAGGCTACTCCTCCCAACTGGCAGCCGGGGAGCGCCGATGCCCAGCGAGCTCCCTCCGCCCCCGCCGCGGAGCGCAGCCCCGCTCGGCGGAGGCTGGCTGCTCTTCTGGGGAGTTTCACAACCCCGCTGTGCAGCCGGGGTCAGCAGCCCGGGTGTCTCTGCTGGCCCTGGCCCGGCGCCAGCCCCTCGCTCCTTCTGCCCACCGCCGACTCGGAAGCTCATTTGGGTTTTCCTGCAAGCTCGTTTTGTCTCTTTGCAGAGACAGCTTTAAACTTTCTTTCCAAACTGTTAATTAGATACGCTGTACTTTGCTCATATTCCGTGCAGGCGTATGGGAGTGCGAGGCTTGTGACTCAAGGTATAAATATTTGGGAGGCGCAGAACACCTTTGCGTGCCGCGTTCAGCTGGGCTGTACCTGTGATTTGTTACTTTGCCTTCTCCGAGACGCCATCAATCGTGATGACACCAGGAGATAGAATGGATGTGTAATGATATGGGTCCTTTCAGGGTTAATCAGTCACTCGGGTGAATATACAAAGACGGAAGTGTAAGTTTATCTCCTCTCTGAAATTCGATGGAAAACAGCATTGCTTTTGTCCATGGGTTACAACGCTATGGTCCTGTCCCTATTGCTGATTTAGTCACTGAATGATAACTTGCTTATAAGAGAACTTTTGTAACTAAGGCTGTTACCTCGAATGTGATGCTTAGCTTATTCAACACCAGAGGGAACTCTCAATAGGTAATTCATTCTAGGGAGAGATACGTAATTATTTTACTGTTTATATTCTCATTACAATGGAATCTAGGAGGAAGCAAATGTTGGTAAGTAATAAGCTCCTGGTATGTACGTACCTAGGACTGGCTCCAGTTTTCTTTACCTTTTTTTTTTTCCAGAAGACATCAGCCGTAAAGTTGGGCTGAAAAAGGTTTCTGGTTTTTTTTTCCTCCCCCCATTTTCAACGCTTGAAATATGCAACTGGTCCTGCAGGAGCAGGGTTGTGTACTATGCTGTAGGGAAATCAGCTGAGTGACCTGTTCACTGTTTGCTAGGGTGTGAGATTACACATGCATGTTGGGCTGATGCTTAATACCCAGCCTGCCTCTTGGATTGTGAGACAGATCCAGCACACTCTGAGTACAGGGGCTGCCGCTTGCGATGGATAAACCAGAATAAAACGTTTCCATCCAAAACAAAAGGAAATCTGCTTCTGAGCCTAGCCTGACTTATCCTTGCCTTGAATACTTGTGGGTCTGAAGCCTAGTTTGACTGCATATAAAGTATAAAATTATCTTTCTTAGAATATATATGACTTTAACCAATACAGAAAGTAAATTGTGTCAGTGTTTGGGAAAGGAGGTTGAATGGTGGCTTCTGGTACCAAAAGACGTTTAAATTATCTGAGATAACTGGAAGAAGCTGGGGTCAACCCACCAAAATGTGATACTCTGTTTTTTTAGTAGCATGAAACCCCAATACATGCATTGGAAGCTTTGGATGCTTGTGATAGTGTGTTACAACAGTGTTGATAATGAAGTTTCTTTGATACTCCTGGGTTGTTGTCCACATGGGAAGAATAGCACAAAAAATACACTTGTGACTCTGACTTATACTTCAGGAGCTGACGTGTTCAGCTGTTCATCCTGTCCTTTTGCCGGAGGTGACTCTTCCATTCAGAGTTGTTTTCTGTTGAACTTTGAATCTGCCAGAGTTTACAGATGGGCATATGAATGTAAACTGTATTTTATGACTGTTCATGTTAGTGTGTGATGTTGTGAAATCTGGCAGCATGAGGCTCCTGTTCATCTGTCTGTCCTGAGAGAGAGACAGGGCACACAGCTGAAGTCAGCTGAATCGAGCTGCAGCTGTGAACCATAGCCCATAGGTACCTACGTTTTTCTGAAATGGCAAGTGTGACTCCAGTGAACTACCTCGTATCAGGTCTCGGTGGTGAGGCAGCTCTGCACAAGAAAAGGCTGTGTGACTTTCTTGGTAGGTTGATCACTGCACACGGCCTTCTGGGTTTCAGAAGGATGTAGTAGTGGTGCATCTGAACAGCTCTCTCTGTTCCTCTCCTCCTCCTTCACCTATTCTGGGAATTAGAAAGTGATCAAAGTTTTTTTTCTTCTAGCCAAGTCTTGCTTTGTCCATCTGGCTGGAAGACCTGTTATGTAAAATATCCTTGCTAAGGGCATGGCCACCTTCCATCTGAATTTTCCTACAAATGATGTTGGAAGTTGGATAAAGGCTTTGTATAGTTTTACAAAACTGGGAGCTGTTTGCCTTGCATGCAGAAGCTCTCTAAGAACAAATTACATTTTGAATGGAGAGCTCTTCATGAATGCCTATTAAGAACAAAAAAGCCCCACTTACTTGTTGCTAAAGGGTTTGGATTCTGACTCAGTTTTGAGAAAATGGTTTGCACATTTATTTATTTTTATGAAGATGTAATACTAAGCATTTGTGTTTCTGTAATGGCTATAATTTAGAATTTTTCATACTCTTTTAAATTATTTATTGTATGAAGCACTTGCATGAACATATTTGTTACACTAGAGTCACATTCAGAATATTAAATTACAATTGTAAAATTAAGGTAACAAGCTTAAATTGGGGTTTGCAACCTTAAGCTCTTGCCAGCAAGCGGTTAATGGCAACATTAACTGCTAGAAAAGTAATTGCTACCGTTCTTTTACTGTCATTTTATTCTCACTCTCCTCCAGTCAGACTGTTCTGAAGAGATATCATGAATATTCACCAAAATAACTTGGCATTGTCACTTATGCAATTTCTCATCAGATCCAATGTGTTGATGAGCTAATGAGCACTTGATTAAATGTATTTGATTTATGCAAACAAAAACTCTGGGTCCTTCTTGAAGTAAAGTTAGCACCTGCACAGCTGTTAGTGAGATGAGAGTCTAAATAATTAAGATGGAATTAAGTAAACAAACAACCCCAGTGTGGTGTTCCTCATACTTCTTTACCTTTATCTTTTAGTTCAACTCAGTAGTGGATATTTATTTTGGCTTTTTGTGCAAGTTTTCTTATGCATCATGGAAGTTTGTAAAGCTCAGCTTTTAGTGGAGGATCCTCTTCTATTTAAATGGCTACCATTAGGGAAAAAAAGCCCACAACCAAACAAGAAAAAGAGCATTATTAGCTGTACTAAAGCCAGGGGTAACTAGAATTAGTGGAGTATTACTTTAAGATTTTTGTTTAAGTATGAGTTTAATTTGGATTTCACATTGGTCAGTCAGTGCTTGTTTGAAATAAAATGAAATCCCACAGCCTGGGTAATTGAGGGAGTCTCTTTTTTTTGCAAAAAGCAGTATATGGATAGTAAGTGGTTTAGCCTCCTAGTCTTTGATTGTTCAAAACTCATGTAGACAAAGTGGAAATGAGTAGTAGAAGATAGACATTTTATTTAACTATCAGTGGTTTGGTTGTACAAAAATCCATCTAACTGTCTACAAAACTGCTCAAATCTGGCTACAAAAAGAGTCTATGGAGTCCTTGGCCCTGGAGGCAGCAGAAAGGAGATGAAGGAAGGAAAGGACACATGCTTGCCCAAGCCCTGGAGCAACCATGCAGACTGGAAAGCTGTCGAGGTGATCCTTTGGAGTTAGGACTTACTTTGTTTAGGCAGGTATTAGTTTCGTTATCTGTTAAAATTAAGTATTTCTATTTCTGTCTCAGCAGTTAAATTTCTGGAAATATATAGCTTTTGGATCTGAGTTTCTATCTCAGGTGGTTGAGGAAAGACTTATTGATTTAATGCCCCAAAGTGTCTGTGCTTATTAAATTACTAGTGGTTATTAAAAAAAATCTCAGAGTCAACTTGATGATCAGCCCCTGCTCAGCTTCTCAGCCTGACACCATAATAACATGGGAGAGAGTTTGTCCCCAGGAGTGTGTCAGCAGAGTTGTGATCACCAGCCATATGCTTGTTGGGACGCTCTGTTTCTCTTTGGAATTTAGCTTCTGAGAGCTGGCGCCAGCATGGATTGATGATTAGCTCTGTGCTGAGTTTCCCAGGCTTGGGAGCCTTGGCGCTCATCAGTGAACAGAGTTCACCTTGCACCTCCTGAAACACTTCTGACCTTGCTCCACCTTTGTGGCTAGATTCCAAGCTTCTGCTTCTCTAGCTTCACTTTCAATATGCCCTCTTCCACCTCCTGCCTTTGGTCTAAACAGCTTTGTGATCCTGGAAACAAGTGAATTTTGTAGTTTTGATTCCTTAAGTGAAAATGTGTTTTCATCAAGAAGTTAGTTATCTAATTAAAACCTTATGCCTAGTGTTTGACTTATTTTTCTAGTTAGCCGACATCAGTAGTTTAAGGCCATGAGTAAAAAATGAAGGCAGTCGGTCTTAGCTCTCTGCCCAGCAAGGTCATGGCACAGATCCTCCTGGAAGCTGTGCTAAGGCACATGGAAAAGGAGGTGATGTGTGACAGCCAGTATGGCTTCAGCATGGGCAAACTGTGCCTGACAAATTTGGTGGCCTTCTATGACCAGGATTACAATATTTGTGAATAAGGGAAGAGGAACCGACATCACCAGGTAGATGCATTTGTGCAAAGCATTTGACAACATGGCATTGTTGTCTAAACTGGAGAGACATGGATTTGACAGATGCACCACTCAGTGCATAAGGAATTGGCTGGATAGTTGCACTCAAAGAGTTGCAGTAAATGGTTTGAAGTCCAAGTGGAGAACAGTGATGAATGGTGTTCCTTGGGGGTCATTATTGGGACCAGAGCTGGCTAACATCTTTGTCAGTGACGTGGACAGTGGGATTGAGCGCACTCTTGGCAAGCTTGCCAATAACACCAAGCTATGTATTGTGGTTGACATGCTGGAGGGAAGGGATGTCATCCAGAGGGCATTTGACAGGCTTGAGAGGTGGGCCAGTGCAAACCTTATGAAGTTCAGTAAGGCCAAGGGCAAGGTCATGCACATGGGTTGGGAAAATCCCAAGCACAAATACCGGCTGGATAGAGAATAGATTGAGAGCAGCCCTGAGGAAAAGGACTTGTGTTTCTCGTTAACGAACACCCTCAGTATGTCCCAGGAATGTACACTCACAGCCCAGAAAGCCAGTTGTATTCAGGGCTGCATCAAAAGAAGCATGGCAAGCATGTTGGCAGCAACGTAAGAAGGTTGTGGAACTGTTGCAGCTAGTCCAGATGAGAACCATTAAGATGATGAGAGGACTGGAGCACCTCTCCTATGAAGACAGGCTAAGAGGGTTAGGGTTGTTCAGCCTGGAAAAGAAAAGGCTTCAGTGTGACTTTATTGCAGTCTTCCATTACCTGAAGGGAACTTACAGCATAGATAGGGCAAGACTGTTTACAAGAGAATATAGTGACAGAACAAGAGGGAATGGATTCAAATTGAAAGAGGGTAGGTTTAGACTAGATATTAGGAAGAAATTCTTTCCTGTGATGGTGATGAGGCACTGGAACGGTTGCTCAGGGAAGTTTTGGATGCCCCATCCTTGAAAATGTTCAAGACCAGATTGGACGGGGCTTTGAGCAGCCTGGTCTAGCAGAAGGCGAGTACTTTGAAGAAGTTTATCAAGAGTAATTCTGCAACCACAAAGCTGACTTGGTAACTCTGAATATGCATCTGCTGTGTACTCCAGGTCTCATCACCTTCTGCCCACCCAAGCTGTTGAGATGAAAACCCAAAAGACTTCACTTGTCTTGGCAATCCTGAGCTCTAAATAGTGGTATAAGTTTATATATTAGTAGATCAGAAAAAACACCAGAGAGTTGATGTCTGTGTTTATTAACAGATGGCTTCTTGGTTTGACATTTAGTTGAGGGAAGATTTTTCAGGCATTTCACAGTCCACTATGAGTTTAATTCAGTGTTTGGTAGCATTAGTGAAAATGTGTTTTTTTTTGGTTTTGCCTCTTTGGAATTACATCTTGTTTTTAGCAGGAGCCTTCTGTGCTTTTGACTTGCACCTGTTTGTCCATTTTAAGACTTCTTGTGGCTATATTAAAGAGTTTTTTGTTGGTAATAGTTTTTTTCCCTTAAAGATGATCAAGTGAGCTGTCAGTTGTCTGTGTGGCTTATCAGAAGGAGTGAATCTTTAAATCTGATTATACATAATGCTTTTGTCCCCCTCTAGATACTAATTGCCTTTGCAGCTCTACTCTGTGTGGTCTGTAGTTTTCAACATCTTTTTTTGAGCATCAGCTGTGGAACTGGGCACAGTATGCCAGTGTCACTCTTTACTACTGAATGTCCTATGCTACTGCATTCGTTATTTCCATTCACCCTCATAACTTTGCACCCATGAGCAACACTAGTCCCTCTAATAACAATTGAAGCTCTGAATGTGATGCTTAGCTATGGGGCTATGCTTTTGGTTTGTTACTTAAGGTCATGATCCTCTGATTTGCAAGCTTTACCTGCATCCCTCGTCACTGGAAACATTTATCTGCATTCAGACATCTTAAGACTCTTTTGGTTGGAGTGAGCCCAGATTGATAGATAATTTGCTTTCTGTTTTTATTTTTCATGCTAAACCATGTAATCTGCTAATTTTACCATCAGGGACATGCTTATTTCCAGGTATCTAACAAAACGCTTAGGTAATGGAGAGCATAATTCCAGTAATCTTGAACTGCAAAAAGAGCATCACAGTTGCATACTTATGTTACTAATGATAGCTTTTTTGAGATCTTTCAGTTAACTGATTTTTACCTATTTGACCTATATGTTTTGATACCCCGTTTTCAAAATCCCATCGATTTGGTGTTTGTTGATTATGTCGCATCTTTAAGCCTTCAATTGCTGTTTGTGGTGCAAAATCAATAGATTTCACCTTCCTTACCCCTTTTTCATTTTTACAGATGAAAAGAAAGAATTTTCTGCAATGTCTTGAGATGCCAGCTCCAAAATGATTCTTCATTCAAGATACACATAAACCCACTGAACAAGCTCTTTTATCTTTGGTTGTCATATTGCCTAGTCCCATGTCTTACATGTTCTCTGAAGCATCTTCTCTGTATCTGTCCCAGCAGGAACAAGTACATGTCAAAAAGCACCTCATCCTGGAAGCTATTTGCACAGAAGCCTGAGCCTCAAGAAGCCCCATTCACTAGCAACGAGTGCACTCCTCAGGTGGGCTAAGAACTTATTTGGACTGAGGGTTTTTTTAACCACCATTTCTTCTTTCAAAGTATCATGTTGCTTGCTTGAGAAGGACGGGATCTTTGTTTAGAGCTCTGCAATGTGGTTGACTTAGTACACTGAGACAAGAGTTGACTGTGTGGGGTTTTATGTGCTTTGGGTTTAGGTTGAAATAGTAGAGCCTCAAATTTGGTGTAATAATCTGATATGAAAATGCATTTACTTTGTAATTGTCCTCGATACCGTCTGATTCAATAGTTATTTTTGTGTGTATTTTTGTATCTCCTGGACCTGTAGTGTACAATAACATTAAGAAACTTGTGCACAAATCATCTCCAAGTTAACTTAGTTATCAAAACACAGTATGTCAATTGCTCAGAGTAACACTTACCACTTCACTTTTTCAATCTGTGTTGCTTATGTTGCCACTGTTCAAATTATTGTGCACAGGTGTATTCAGCTAGAACTTTCCAATTTACTTTTCCCAGTCGTAGCTCTCAATTTTGATCCTTAGGCCTGTAAAATGAGTAAATGTAAGCAGCATCTTTGAAGCTAAATTCTTAATGGTATATTCTCCTACTTAAAATTTGAGGAGGCAAACTGTGTTTTCCATTGTCTGTGGCTTAATTATTGTACTTGAATTGTTCTTGAACGGGAACTCTGATATCAGAAGAGGGTTTAACAACCTTGGAAGTTAAGAGCTTTTGAATCAGACAGCACTAAAGAGTTACCTGTATTATTACTTAGCTTGCTGGGAAAAGAAGAGACTGGTAAACTCGTGCCCAGGAAGGGCTATGTACTTGCTTCCTTTCCCTCCCTCTCACAGGCTTTTCTCACACATTTCATGTACAATAACTTAGCATGGATGGACAGGTCTCTGTCCCAAACTGAGATGTTCTTACATCATTCAGTGGCATCAGTCAGATGAAACATATTCTTACAGGAATACCAGAAGGAATCTGGGCTGCTTTGTGTATAGGTTTGGTGTCCAGAATGCCATCTGTGTGATCCACTGGATGCAGTGGGATCCTGTAGCTTTCTTGACTGGGGACTTCAGGACTTCATCATCATGGTCTTATTTTTGCAGTTAGCAAGTAATTGGATTTCTTGCTGAGTTTTTTGGTTTTTTGTGTGCGTGTATGTATGTGTGGGGTTTTTGTTTGTTTGTTTGTTTTTGTTGGTTTTTTTTTGGTTTGGGTTTTTTATTTTGTTTGTTTTGTTTTTATTTTTTTGGCACTGCCTCTCTTTGAGAAATTTTGGGAAACCTGTAGATGGAAACTACAATTTAGTGTATTTTTTGTCAGGTATAAGTGGGGTATAAGTGGATGCTGCAGCATTCCTTCTTGACCAGAAAGGTCCTAATTCTCCAAGTTATCCTATGTTGCTTCCCCAAAATACCTTATGGAAAATCAGACCTTGCATCTGCGGATTTCCTGATCTGAGCAAAGCTTCCTACTAAGTACTTTCATGTCAGGCTCTCCATACCCTTAAGATGGCTTGGCACAGGAGGGAGCATTTCTGTTCCAGGTGGATTAGTAGTGGGCACAGACCATCATTCAATGACATGAAATCTTTGGTGGCAGCTCTGCTGTAAATAGTTCCTGCCATCACTGGCCAGTACCTTCTTGTTTGTGCTACCATGACTGTTTTGTGGAACTGTGCTGTGGTCTGGACAGGAGAGCTGATCTAGCATTAGACTATGTTATATATAGTCGTTATGTGGCTTTGAAAAAAGAAGTATTTGAAAGTTTTTCTGCATCTCTGCAGTGTTTCACAGTGTGGCCCTACACCGGTCATTTGCAATGTTAAAGTGAGAAGCTAGAAGGCACTCCCCACACCCCAATCAAGAAGGTAAAAAAAAAAGGATTCAAGACCTGCTTAAACTAGTTTTGTTTCAAAGTTCTTTGTATTATCAGGTCCTGCCTGTGTCTGTAGCTCTCTTCAATTCCTGCTGGTCCTGTCCTTGGTGGCCCTATTACTTAGGCGAAGAGTAGGCTTTGGAAACAGACTTAGGGTGTTGAGTTTGTACTTTCAATAGCAGCTGTGCTCCTGTGTTGCTGTTCTTCCATGTGTTTGTGGGAATAATATAAGATGGCTTCAAACACAGCTATTTTGCATGGATCTTGCTAGTGCCTGTTTTCTCTCTGAGTGCTCCAAATATTATGTCCATTATGCCCTTTGGGAGGGAGATTTCTTCATACCTGTTGGTTTTCTCTCTCAACTGATGACCTCCAGTGCACTGCTAGCACTCTTCATAGTATTAACCATGTACATAGTTACTTCCATTTCCCTCTTACCTCATTTTAAAAAACTTTGCTCTTGAATCTTGTAAATGGGGTGATAATTTCAAAGCAAACATCTTGCAACCCTTTCTTGCCAACTTTTACCCTCAAGGTATGCAAAATAAACAGAGCAGTTAGGAAATTAGTTATGTACTTTCCCTCCTAGTGTGAGGTATTGCAGGATGGTTCCTAGCCTTTTAACTAATGAATAAAGGGATGGAGACTGCTACACCTGAATTGCATTTTAATGTATGGAGCCATTGCACAGATCATTCATGTTTTACAAGCTTTAGGAAAACCGTGTAAAATGTGAGCCTTTGAAAAATCTCCACTATTCATATATTGAACATAAAAGTGTTTTATTGTTTGCAGCAGAAAAAGAAAAGCAAAATACCAAGGATGGGCTAGAAGAAATACCAAGAATTTCCTCATATATTAAAAAATAGCTTTGAAGCAGACTTTACCTAAATATGAGGAAGTTTGTTACATCTGGTAGGCTCTTTGAGGAAGCTTAGAAGGGTTTCGAGGTGCTACCATGACATTTATAGGTTTGATTTGGAAACTGTGGGTCTGAATGCTGGAATAGTGGGTGTGCAGCGGTCGTAGGGTACAGTACCTGTAATAGGATATGGAGATGATGTCATGGTGTGAGTAGTCAAGGAGAGAAGTGTAGGCAACTATTAAAAATTTGATCTAACAAAGTTAACAAAGAAATAGTTAATTCTTAATATATTTAGCTCCAGCCGAGGAATTGAACAGCTTTTGCCAATTGAGGAATGTGAAAATTTGTTAAAAATGAAAACTAGACCTAAAGTTATTGACCCTGAGGCTTCGCTGCAAGGTGATGGTGTGGCTGTAAAGAGGAATAACCATTATGTGATCTCCTCCAAATGAGATAGGGCAGATCCCTAGAGTATGAGGCCTGCAGGAATTCAAATCAACAGTCGAGTTATAATCTAAATAGGCCGTGAGCCCACACACAATTTCAATTCAAAGCTCATGCATGAGGCAGCACAAATAGAAAGCTGGAGCCCTCCTAGTTCCAAAAGAAAGTCTTTCATTAGAAATTTTATTTCTTTGACATGCCTAGAAGGGCAGTATCGTAATAGCTAATAGTAGTTCTCCTTCACACATTTCTATCTACTTCATAGAAGGAGCTATATGCGTGGTCTGCTCTACTCCCTTTCAGAAACAGGATCTCTGTTAAAAAAAATAATACATATATAAAATTGAATGTATTATATACTATATATATATATTTTATAGTTACAATTGATAAGTTTTTAAAGGAAAGTACACCCCATCATATAGAAACTTTTCCTTCGTGTTTCTCAAGTGAAGGTTATGAAATTTGCCGAAGGTGGGGTTTTTCATAGAAATTCCTTGAGTACCATAAATGCTAATTCAAAACACCTGAAAGAATGTTGTATCTGTCTTCTGGAGTATTTCAGCTGTACTTGTGCCAAAGCAGATCAGTGAACTCAGCTGCAAGGGCCTAGTTTGGCTGTACTTTTAGTCCTTAGAATGCATAAACTGATTTAGTGCTAAGCTCTTATGTTTACTGGAGGGAGAGGAAATATTACAATTTGAGTAAAGTTTTTTTAGTCATTTATATATATATTAGCCACAAGGTAAGGATGATGTGTTACTGGAATAATTTCTTTTTGAATAGCTATGTTTCAATACAGCATGATCCACATCCACACAATTTTTTTGCTCATTAGTTCAAATAAACCTTAACTGACGTTTTTTTTTCCTGAGTGAAGTTTTAAATCTCCTCTTTACAAACCAAAGAGAGATAAGGCATTGAGTTAGACTTCTGCTTAGCATAGCCCCTGTGAAGAAGAACTTGCTTTATAAGATTTGATTCAGCATCTGCTTTTTACTCGTGAATCCTTAATGAGGTTTAAGCTGTCCAGGTGAATACAATTGCAAATGTGATGCAATTCATATCAAAGCCAGGAGATCATCAGCCCAAAAGCTTTGTGTATGAACTACAAATCATCAGAGTAACCTCTACAGCACATACGTGTTCCCATTCTCTACCCATCTCCCAGGGAAGAAAAGGCAGTGGTAGTCAGTGGGACAAACTGTACCTTCCTGGCTGACTTGGTACAAGGATCAGCAAGCCAGATAGTAGTCCAGATTTTTTATTTTTTGTCCTCTGAGTGGCTGTTTGAATGGTTTTCCTCTTGCTCTGTGGGCAGACAGAAGGCAACATCTTATGTACTTTTCTGTCACAGTTACAATAGCTTTCTTTGTTTTCTTCTTCAGACTGTATATGCTAAGTACAGCAGAGATAGAATGCTTACTTTTCATCCTTTCATCTGGAGAAACCTGGCAACAGGTTGCTGAGTGATGAAAAGGTTGGCTAATGGGAGCAATCCTTGCAGTTGCTTCATTTTATTTGGCTGTCGCTTCATATTATTTGGTCATTTCAAGCAGAGATAAAAAAACTTAGTGTCACCTAAGTTGAGTTGTATCTCTTTGCCATGACGAGTCTGCACATGTGAAAGTTTTGAGAATATTTTGCTGGAATATTTTTCCCATTTCTGATTTCAACTATAAATATCTATGGTCTACTTAAATAAGATTAACCTGTGTACCTCAAACTGAGTTGCATAGTACAAGAAAATCAGATTTGATTCTTCAAGTGAGCACTTGGCAAACTCAAAACATCCTATATTAACTGAAAGTGTGGAGATGGAGTACACCAAACCTCAAGCTACCTGCAGGCAGGGGTTACTCTTGAGAGAGAAATTCACTTTTTCCCCTGTGAAGATGGAGGAAGCACAATGCTGATCTTCCCTTTTGGGAATTTTTTTCAGTGTAGAGGTCTATCATTAGATCTTTTTTCAGGAACGGGGTGGCTACTATTTTACAGGACGTACATTTCTAGGATTAGAAATGCAGATTTATTTCCAAGGTCTGGCGTATGCAGGAGTATAAGTCATGTGTCCAAAGGACTTGGAGCTCAGACACTCTCAAGGGTCTCCTCCTGGCTAAAAAGTGACCCTCAGGTGGTGGTTTGGATTTATTTCATATGTAAATTTTATGAGTTCAACTAACGAGTTCACACTGAGATTACAGAGTGCATGTTTACCGAGAAATTCAAATTGTGAACCTGTAGAGCTGGGTCTGGTTAAAATAAAGTATTACCACATAAGTCATGAGCAGAGACATGTAAAAGAAATCCTTTGCAGGCGTTCCTAGGGAATGCTGCAAATGCCTCCCTATTCTGGGAGTGCACAATCGTTCCTCCCTCCTAAAGAGCATCCAAATGCTTTTAATATTGACCTAAAGATTAAAAAAACTCTCAACAACTGAGTGTACATCTTGAGTCCTATTATGGTATTGAAGAGCTATTAATATGGTTGCTGCAGGAGAAGGGGTAGGTAGGGGTGTATGGCTATATTGCAGCCTATAGCTGCAAACATAATAGCTTCTGAAGATTTAAAATGCTGCTTCTGCATCCTCCCATGTCCATACTACCTGACATCCCCTGTTGGTATTTTGTATGTGGACTTGGGAAAAGATTTGAATTGACAGTACAGCACAACTTGAGGAACTGGCTGTATGGAATATTAATATCTGATCTTATTAATATCAATTTCAGACATGCATTCCAGAGGAGATTAGTATTAAACTGTTTTTAACCACAGCAATATTGTCCAGATTCCTAGACCAAATGTACCAGCTGGTTTGCACTAAATTTTACAGTACAGGAGACAAGAAACAGGCTTCCTCACAGAAAGGGAATGTGGCAGTGGAAGTCTGTGAAGTATGGGGAGGTATCAGGCATTGATTGGGATGTCTTGCTTTCACAGAGAGGTCTGACAAAAGTAAGGCTGAAAACCAGAAGGCTGTCTCTGTTTTGGCTATGCTCTCTCTTTTTGTTTCTAATATTACCACTCACTTCATGTTCTTTGTTCTGATCTCACTTCAGCTCTCTTGTTGACTTGTTTATCTCTCATTGTGAGTGGCAAACTTTCAGGCAGGCCACTTTTCTGGGCTGGCTTATGGTCATCTGCTCTACTCCCTGCACCCACCTAAAGCAGAAGTGGTTGTGTGGCAACTTGGTGGAAGTTGAAGGAAACATTGCAATGCCTGTGAAACCACCAAATGAGGTCATTAGACCTTAATTTATTTATTTTTTTTAACAATTCAGATACGTAGCCTTGGAAGAAGCGAATGAACCATAGCTTCCTCTTTCTTTACTTTTCCCACCACATAAAATGGCATAATTAAATAGCAGCTATATTGTTTTACAAATGCCTCTGTGCGTGAAATTCAAAAAAAAAAAAGCCCTAAAACTGAAAGACTCTGTAGTGTTTGTTATAGTGAGTTAGGCCTGTGACATTCTATCCTCTGAGAAATATTCGTGCATAGGATCTAGTTATCCAGTTCATCAACATGCATAATTTCTTCCACTACTGCTAGCTTTGAGTCAAGATTGTATTTTGTGAATATGTCTGGAGAGGAGTTTTATGTGGGGATCTGTATGAAAAGAAAAGGTTAAAAATTCTTGTTGCAGCAGCCATAGAAAGCTATAGCACAAACGTTCACTGCTTTAAAATATGAAAAAAAAGGTGTCTTTTAAATATCAAAGGGATTAGTATTAATCCAGCACTTGTGATTTTCTTAAATCATGTTATTTGCATAATAATAGTCACCACCTGCTATATCTTCAAAGCGCTTTTCAGACATTAACTAATTGATCTTTGTAACACCCCTATGATGTAAAGATCTGTTATTATCCCCACTCCGCAGATGTGGAAACCAAGACCCAGAGCAGTTGAAGGAACTTGTTGGGTGAAGGGCTGAGATATGACATCATGTGTGCCGGGTCTCTATTGTCCTGTCTTCTGGGAGTTCCCACTCACAGCACTTCCAGGGGCAGTCACAGTTTCTTCTTGCCTGCCTTTATTTAAGAAAAAAAAAAAGGCATCAATTTATTTCTTTGTGTCTTTGGATGCCTATTTTTGAGGGATTTTTTTTGTTTGTTTTTTTCGGTGTTTTGCTAAATGATTTTGCTTTTTTTTTTTTTTCTTGTAGTTGCCCCATAGTCAAAGACAGATAAGACAGAGAAGCTTCTTACGGCTTCTTACTGTCTGTGTGCACCACAGCAATACTCATTGAGAGCTTTTAAGCACTTTTTTCTCTGTTCAGGACTCAGTTTGGTCTTCCTAAAACAAAAGAAATTCCACCTAAATACGAGGTAGAATTATGTAAAGAACTTCTTTACACTGAGGGTAGCAGAGCACTGTAAGAAGCTGCTGAGGGAGGTTGTGGAGTCTTCCTCTCAAGAGACATTCAAAACACACTTGGACAACTTCTTGTGTAACCTGCTCCAGGTAATCCTGCCTTGACAGGGAGTTTGGACTAGATAATCTCCAGAGGTCACTTCCAGTCCTAACAATTCTGTGATTCATAATAGGAGCCTTTTGGTCAAACTTGCCCCTGCCTGTCAGAGTAAGAAATTATTAAAATGAGAAATTACATAAAATTTCAGTATTTATTCCCATCTTGTTGGCAGTGAGCAGCAATGCCCAGGTGGCTGCCAGAAGAGCTGTCTGTGTTCGAGGGCTGCTTCAGCAGCAGGAGGTTGGGGTGGTGCTGCCATCGGGATGGCAGCACGTTCCAAACATCTGCCTCATGGTGTTCCTTCACCATGTGTTTGAGGAAACCACAGGCACACGTTGTCCCAGCCATCACTTGTGTGGGTGACATGAACGTGACATGTGGGTTCCCCCAACCTCCTCCACTGCAGCCTTTGGCATTTAGTAAAATGCCAGGTGGACCTTGGGTGCAGAGTGTCTGCAGCAGTGAATGACATCCTACATAGGTCCAGGTGAAGTTTCTCCATAGGATCCTATCAGAGGGTCTCACTTCTGGACTGCAGATGGCATCAGATACAATTTATTCTTGGCCTTTGAATCAGATGGATTTTTTTTTTAATTTATTTTTTTCCTGAATATATACTCAGTTATGGGATTGAGCTGACGGTTTTCTCAGAAACCTGGGCACCTATCAAATAATGGTTAGTTTTCATCTCTTTTGTGACAGTCTGGGCTGTAGTACCAACTCAAGGGACAGTTCTCAGCGAACTCATTTTATTTAAAAGAACATTTTTAATAATGGAAAATAGATTTGAGGAGGGATCGGAAGAAGCCATATACAAATAGAATCCATGCTCTGTCTAAGGCAGAATCAGCTGTGGTTAAGCCATTCATTACAGATTCTTGTTGAAGCTCCTCTTCAGATGAGAAAGACTTCATAGCTTTCACTCCTCTGCTCGACTGTTATTACTGTGTAGTTTTTCCTGATTATCCTGCAACTCCTGGATGCTGTTTAGATAGTGAATAGTTCATTCCCTTCCTCTGTGACTAATTTCTCTCTGTTTGTGTACTCAGTAAAACTGAATCACTTGCCAATAATTCTTGAGCCCTCAAAACAGCAAGAAGGCAAGCTTTTAAACTGTTTAAAGTTCTTGTCAGAAATAATGCTGCTCTGGCAATTTATACAGCCTTGAACTTGATTGTGAGCTGACTATAGACTCTGTAACTGGCTAGATTTGTTTAGTAAACTTTTTTAAAACCTCTCACCTTTTAAAAACCAATTGCTTCCACACTTAGGTTATAAATGGGGTTCTGTGCCTCTTACTTGTTTAATTTTGCTGTGAACAAAACTGCTAGTGTCTTCATTCAAGGGCCTGCCTTGCTTTGTACTGGCTGATTTACAATACAATGTGTAAATGTAGTAGCAGTCTGGAACAAAGGAGGGCCTGTTTATCCAAACAAATTTGAGGGTGAGGGTGAAGAGGTAAATTGCAGCCTGTTCACTCAACTGCAGCTTGAAAGCAGAATGAAACAACCACTGGGGAAAACGTGACAGAGAAATGATTCTCGAGGGGGAGTTGGCCCAGTGTCCTTGTAATTTTAGGGTAGTGCTAGGGCAAGCTGTCGGGGTGCCCAGGTGCTCCTTGGCCCTTTGGAGTAGCTTTGCTGGCACAATTAAAGGCTTTTTGTAGATGATTTTTAAGCCCTGCTTGGAGCAGTTGTTCTGTAGGCAATTGTGCAGGTGTCACCACAGTTCCCCTGTCCTTAGAACCTTAGCTGATTGCTTCGACTTGTCCTGAACTGAAGCCAGCAAACACATTTCTTGAATTTAAGTATTCCGGGTATTTTAGCCTTATTGTTAAGCTTGAGTATTCCAGCTATAACAACTAAGACTATTAGCAAAAAAGATTAAATTGGGTAGAAGTTATATTGCCTTGCCCAAACACAAACATAAATTGTTATAAATGGGCTTCCATCCAAGGCATGATCACTCCTGCAAAACAAATTTTAACAGAAACACCGTGATGGTTTTCTCTGCCTAGCACACTCACTTTCTGCACGTCCTGTGAGTTTGCTATGTAATTACAAAAAATGTTATGGAAAGTTGCCAATTTGAACTCCTAATGTTGGTTGCAATCGAGGCCTGGTTTGCTGAAAATCTCTCTTTTTCCTTTTTTTCTGCTTCTGCTACTATGTAACAGTTAGAAACAGTGATTTACAGAGAAGTGAAGGCTGGGACATGACTAAGGTGAACTTTAGTGCAGCTCATCTGCTTCTTGGCTCAGTTTCATCCTGCGCACAGTGTAGTATTTACTGTCATACCAAGCAACATGAAGTTCCATCTGTCCTTTGTTTTTCTGCCCATTAAGTACAAAATTCATTTTGGTTTTGCAGAGCTTTCTTCTAAACTTTTCCTGAGTTATAAATTATGGCTTTTCTGAAGTCTTCAGCCTTGCCTGTGGGAAGAACACTTTAATTTGGTTTAACAGTAGATGAGTAATCTAGCTACACATAGTGATTTTTCAGTTCAGCTGCAGTCAGCTTCTTACTCCAACTGTTCCACTAAAATTTCAAAGGTGGAAATCAGTTCTCAGCCAGCTTTGTTTATCCTCCTCTTGATTTTTTCTTCTTCTCTTCTTGGTCTGTGATACTAAGGAGAGTGTCGTCTTATGAAATATGTGTGCTGTATTACTGTTAATGGTTTTCAATACAATTTTGTTAAGTCAGGTTGCTGACCTGGTTTTGTTCTGTGTGGTCATCGCCTAGAATTTTATCACAGATACTCAAATATTTCATGCTTACCACTTCAAAACAGATGAACTGTATCACTTAAGGAACATATTTTAACTTCTCATGTCCGTTTTGGTTCTTTCTACTGTAAAACTGGGCCAGCATTAATTAAACTAGTTTATCTCATTCTCTGTATATTTGAATACAAAGCCGGGCTGAAAGCTCTCAGTTGGTGTGCAGGTTCACTCGCAGCCATTTTATAGCCACCCAAACTTGAAACATGTATTTTCAGTATCATCACAATCTGCTCTGTGGATGAGTGGATGGATGGGACAGAGAAATGTAAGGGCTGACTCATGCCTGCGAGCACAGGGTTAGGTGTGCTTCCCCCAGCAAGGATGATCCTGATTTTGGGCACAGAGTATCTCTCAGGGCATTGGAGTGAGAGAAGAGGGGGTAACCTGATGATGCAGGGGCTGCTGCCCTGTGAGGTACTGGTGAGTCAGCAGATGGGATGCACTGGTCTTGAAATGTTTGGTTTTATTCCTCTAATTAGTATGTAAAGTTAATTTACTCTTGAATATGCATAAGAGGGAGGCTCAGTCTTCAGGGACTACTGCTGTCTAGAGGAGATGGGGGCTTACTTGGATATATGGGATATGCACTTTTCCATGATGGAAGAACAGAAACATCTTCATAGCTCTTGTAGAAAGCCCATAAATATTATTAATTTCATGTGGAGTGGCTAAATTTTCTACTGACTTAGCTAATATATCTAGTGAGCTTAGATAAAGGATTAGAGATCACAATTATTGAAAAATCCTTTTCCATTAAGTTTTTGTAAGCTTAACTAAGCCACTGTCAATAATTACTCTTTTCTCCCTGCTATTGTGGGCTGAATCTAATCCAAACTTGGTTTATATAATTTTTTTATTGCTTGCATGTGCACAGAGAATATCATGGAGAATATCAAGGCTACATTGAGTACACACTGAGCAAATGCATTTGCTGGATGCACCTTGCTTGTTAAGCAATGAATAGATTTACAGTATGTTTGTAAGTGGCCATAATTGGGCTGTAAAAGTGCATGCTCTTGTACTTTTATTTCTCTGTTTGTCACTTAAGTTGAACAAGGCATCTTGCAGACTGGCATTGGGCTGGAGGTGGGGGTTCAACCAGAAGGGCTAGAAATAGCAGCTGTTTGTTTATGCCAGGATTTTTATTCTCCTTCCTTCTCCCTTTCTTAGGGATAGTCTTATGTATTCCACCCACTCTCATTCCCTTCTGGTGAATGTGTGTGGATGTGCTCCAGGACCATATGTGCTTGTAGATATATACTTCAAAGGAAATTCTAGACTGCCGAGAGAAGCTGTTTGTGTTTAGATGAGCCCTGACTTTGCCGACTGCTACAGCATTTCTTTTGAAGGACTGCATGGCAGTGCTGCTGTTTCTTTCCTTCAGCACCTTTACACACTGATGAAGATACTTAGCCCCCAAAGCAAGTGAGCTGCTGCTATGTGTACTCTGTATGAACTTAAGCAAGCTGAATTTCACTTCAAGGCGTCAGCTCACCTGGAGTTTTTGGTGACTAGCCGACATGCTTTAGATTACATGATGCATTCACCCAGCAGTGAGGATAACATGTGATTGTTTCTTTTTTTCCCCCCTCCATGGATAATAATTTCTTCAAAGATTTTCCCAAGTGGTTTTCTGGAAGGGTGGGAACTTGCCCTCACTGATTGACAGACACTGTCTTACCAAGACGTTGTTTCTAGATACTGAGGATTCTGGCTGAAGGCCAAAAGGACCTTCTTGGCTGTATCTGTTTTGCTGAGGCTATTCTTGGTTAAATGCCTACTTCCTGTTTGGCAAACCTCTTCAGATTCTTGGTGGCCTCCATGTAATTTGTATGATATTAAACTGAATGTGCTAAAAGTGCTCTTAGTTGGGGAATGGGGGCATCTGGTACAGATTTTGGCATCTATTTCCTTCCAAAAAGCAGAATTGCACAATAGCTGCTCCATTTCAGCAGCAGCAGCTGTTGAGCTTCCATAGTATTCAAGTTAAATATTTGCCAGGAGTTGTCCATTACATATTTCAATGTGAAACATTGACCTTTGATATGAAGGCATGCATTTTAAAAAGTCTTCCTACCTATTTTTATGGACATCTGGTCCACTTCTTTTAAAGAAAGAGTGATTGTATCTGTCAGATGTTTCAATGGACTTTTCACTCTTTATGTACTCTAATCCATGGTACAAACAAGTTTCATATCCCAGACAGGGTGATCCTGTTGGTATCTACCTGGAGGTAAGGGAAAGAAAACAGTTTGATTATTCATGGGGAATGCAGTCATTCATTCCCTTCTCCATACTTCACACTTCGGTTAGCCATGAAATGCAGCATGTGAGGGTGTGTATGGAAACTATCAGCTAAAAAATCACCCTCTGAATGTACAGAATTAGTTGTTTTAGGGCTAAGCAGTCTTTTTTGCTCTTGTCCTAAGGCAGCAGCATGAAATTGCCTTTAGAGGCTTGAAAACAGCAAAAGAAAATTACTTCTTCCCCTCAGCCTGCCTTTGGAAGAGCATGTTCTTGTTAGGCAGGATGCTTTTCAAGTTACAACTTTCTTTGTGATCCCTAAAATGATCTGGTGTTGTGCTGGGGGTCCTTCTCACCTCCTCGACCACATATTATTTCCCTGTTATCCACAACTAGTGGATTGTTTGTGTTCACAGGACCATTTGTTTACAAATGATATCGTTTCTCCCAAGACTACATCTGATGATGATGATCAATGGCTCAGTTACTTTTAATAAAGCTAAGGCAGTCAGACACAGGAGTTCTTTTGAAGCTGTGGAGGCCTCATCTGAGTCATATAATACCTTAAATGAAAACACAGCAAATAGGAAATGTAGAAGCGCATGACAGGTGTTGGCAGGAGGGATGTTTAGGAAGTTTATAGCTTTCACAGCTTTGTTTTCTGCTCAGGGCAGATTATTGTTCTGCCTTAGGCACAAACAAGCTGTAAATAAGATGATGGTGGAGAAAAATGGGTAGAAGTGGCATGATAGAAGGTGAGTGGTGGATCTGACTTAACATATCGTTTTTCAGCACAGACAAAGCTCCTTGTCTGGTGGACCAAGTACAGCATTTGGTGCTTATGCCCTTGGCCCTGGGAGGGTGGTCACAGGACAGGACTGGACTGGCTGGAGGCCAGGGCTCAGCAGCTCAGCTTCCCACACGGAAGGATGTCCTAGGGTCTCCAGTAATCATAAGCTCTGAGATGGTCTGGTGGGCATTGAGTGGTTTTGGGATGTGTTTGGAAGCTGACACAGTAGTCTATAATAGATATCCCTGCACGTTTTGATCTCCCTCAACTTTCCTACTTGTGAATGTCCACAAGACAATTTATTTGCCGATTCAGGCTGCACACAGGCTTTGGTCAAATGAGTAAAGCGTTGGTGCTTTTCTGCAGCTTTAGTAAAAGAGCATCTTTGGATATTACATTTAACTTTTTCTTTCATAAGAATGGATACTCAGGGGTGAATGCTGAGTGAAGACATCTCTACTATTCACTTTTCCAATTATATGGAATTTAAAGGAAATATACATCTGGCCTATAAAATTCTTCTAGGTGAAATAGCTCCTCAGAGGTGCAAAAAAGGTTGTTTCAGGAAAAAACAAAGTGTAACTACAAAGTGCGTTGAGCTGGATATTGTGTTTTGTAACTGGACATTTGCTACTGTGCTGCAGAAATATGGACTCTTCTTTTCCCTCTGACCTTCCTATCCCATCAGTCTCCAAGACTTTTGAACCAGTGCATATATTGCTAGCTCTTAACACCTCTCACTTTTCTGCCAGGCTGCTGCATGGGCAAACAGTTAACAGGTGATACTCTCTGGGCATGGCTGTGGCAAACTGCTTATTGTTTTACCATCAACTGGATGTCATTTCCCATGGCAATTTGAGAGTCACTGCCCTAGTCCTGCTGGATTTGCACACTCTTACACAAATAGTGAAGAGCACTGCTGGTTTTCCACCTTCAAGATGAGGTCTTAGTGTATGTGGGAAACCTAGTCTAGATACTGGCTCATGCTAACCACCTGTGACAATAACCCTGGGGAACAAATTGGTGTGGGCTTTATTTTCTGACATTACAGAATGGTTGAGGTTCAGAAGTGACCTCTAGTGCAACAGTCCTGCTCAAATAGCTCCTTCTAAAGCTGGTTGTTCATGACTATGTCTAGATGGGTTTTGAATTTCTCCAAGGTTGAAGACTCTGCAAGTTTTCTGAGCAACCTATACCAGTGTTTGGTCACCCTCACAGTGAAAAAGTGTCTCCTGATGTTCAGAAGGAAGCTTTCAGTTTGTGCCTATTGCATCTGGTCCTGTCAATGAGTGCCGCTGTAAATCACCAGGAACCATGATGTTTGTGCTCCCTTCAGGTACTTACAAGATCTCCCATGAGGTTCCTCTTCTCCAGACTGAACAGTCATTGCTCTGTAAGGTTTTCTTCACAGGAGAGGTACTACAGTCCCTTAATTGTATTTGTGGCCCTTTATTGAATGCTCTCCAATATGTCCGTGTCTCTCTTGTACTCAGGAGCCCAGGACTGGTTAGAGTGCTGCAGGTGTGGCCTCACCTCCTTAGGCTACTGGTAACACTCTGTCATATGCAGCCTAGGACACCATAGTCCTTCTTTGCAGCAAGGCCATGCCACTGGGTCATATTGAACCTATTGTCCACCAGGACTCCCAGATCCTTTTCTGCCAAACGGCTTTCTAGCTGAATGGCCCTCAGCATATATTGGTGTCGGGGGATCTTCCCCCTGGTGTAGGATTTTGTACTTCTCATTGTTGTACTTCATGAGGCTCCTGTTGGCCCATTTCTCTGGTCAGTCCAGGTCCCTCTGTATGGCACTATGACCTTCTAGTGTATCAGCCACAACACTTGGTTGTGTGTCATCTGCAAACTTGCTGAGGGTGCACTGTGTCACATCATCCAGATGACAGATGACAACGTTGAACAGGAGTGGACCCAGTATTGACCTCTGGAGTACACCACTAGTGTACACCACTAAGCTTGAACTTTGTGCTCCTGATGAGTATGAGTTTTTTAGTGGCAGTCTGAGCAACAGCGATGTAGGATTGAAAAGTCCCTTGACTGGCTGCTGCTGGGAGCTGAAGGTAGTTTGTGTGAGTGGGGTGCAGAGACATGGGGAGATAGATGGCAGTGTTTGCAAGAGGTTTTGCTTGACAGGTGTAGAGGGGAGCTTTCAGAGGGAGATGTGTTTGTCTTGGAGGTTAATGCAAATTTCTACATTTTTATTGCTGGCCTTGAAAAGAGTTTATCCCCAGCTTAAATCTGCAGTTTCTGGAATCTGTTGACTTAGGGAGTGTCAGCATTTTCTTAAAATAATATTAAACTCCCTGTTCCAGGGATTAACTTGAAAAGGTAGAGCAATTTAAATATGAATGCTTAAAAATTAAAGGTAAATAAAAACATACCTTATTTGCCACAAGCGGGCCTGAGACCATAAATAAGACCAGGGCCCAGATGGCTTTGTAGCCTGTGTAGTCAGGTGTCTGGGTGGCTCAGGTACTGTGGGACTGCATGCAGGCCACAGTGATGAAGGCTCACTGCTGGCAGAGCACATGCATTATGCTGAGGCATGTGTCAAGATAGTAGGGTTACCACCAAGAGACTGTAATATGCTCGTAGTTGTCCTTTGTCTGCAAAAGTAGCTTTCAGCCTGAGTGCTGTTCCCCTTTTTTTATTGGGAGGGGTGAAATTAGGTGGTTTCCATCCTGCTCCCAGTTCCTTTTGCCTCTCTCCTTCATTCTCTGCAGCTGGTGGGTGCTGCTTCCTCCCCAGCTGATTCATCGTCTGGCAGGGCTGTGCTTTGTGCCAGACCTCTGAGATGTTTTGATTTGGGGGCGATTTGTTTTGGTTTTTTTAAAGAACACGGTGATCTTTTGGAGGTTTTATTTTTAAACTCCATGTGTGAAGGTACATCCAGTCCAACTTGCCTGTGGTTAAGAAAGCAGTTGAACTAGCACGGGAGAAAGGTGTGGTAGCTCCTCTGTGCAGGCAGGGAGGCATGGGGGTGGCAGTAAGGGGAAGGAGGTAGCTCCCCAAACCAGCTTTGCAGCCTGAGGGTTGGCAAGGTGCATTTTTCCCCCGGCGCTTGATGCACCTTCTGCCCCTCTCTGAAGTTGCTGCCCACTAGCTAAAAGCTGGTAAAACTGAGTCCAACAGACCTCCCTGGGAACCAGTGGGACTTTTATCCCAAATCCTTGGTTGGCAGGGCTGCAGGTGCAGACCCATAGCTAGGGATATTTTCCCAAGGAGTGACAGCACTGCTGAGCCAGGTGTCCGTTACCCACTGAAATCACACTGCTCTAGCTAAATAACTCTAATCTTGTTCCTTGTCGGAAACAAACTGATCAAGATTGGGCCATGTCTACAAATATAGAAAATCTTCTCCTGTAGGGTGAGTCACAGAATCACAGAATTAACTGGTTTGGAAAAGACCTTTAAGATCTTCAAGTCCAATCTATGACCTAGCACCATCTCATCAACTAAACCATGGCACTAAGTGCCTCATCCAGTCTTTTTTTAAGTACTTCCAGAGATGGTGACTCTACCAGCTCCCTCGGCAGCCCATTCTGATGGCCAAAGATCATTAGAAAGATCAGTAGAAATGGTTGTGCTGTGGTGGAGCTGGAGAGGGACCGAGGCTGAGGTGATTGTACTCTGAATGAGATCTGCAGGACCCATGCCTGGGTTCCTCTCTAGTAACTTCATTTTTTCCTGCACTGGAGCTGGGTTTATCATAGCAAATGCTCATTCTTTTCCAGGGCTGAGTTGTAATTGTCTTGCTAAGGAGCTTCTACTTAGGTACTAGTTTTTCCTGCCTCACACCTGTGAGGAATCCTGTCTAACAACCAAAGAGAGCCTAGCCCATATAAAAACCACCCATTACATCCTCTCTGAGCATGTAAGTTGTGTCCTCGTTGGCTTGAAGGATCTGTATGCCCTGGGCTTGTGTGCAAAACCTATGTGAACCCTCCAAAATTAAGCCCTTGGCTGCAAAAAGAATAGGCACATGGAGTCCAATTACTGACTCTGAGCAGTATAAAATAATGTTAAATATCTCCTGATTTTTAGGTTTAATTAAAGTGAAAGGCTGAATTGGCACAACTCTCAGCGAGGGGTAGGAGTTTGCAGCAGAAAGTGAGGTCTAGGGGAAAAACTTAGAAATTATTCTAGTAATGTTGGAAGACAGAGATCCAAAAATATTTGGCCTTGCTCACTGTGCTGAACATGCTCCTGTTCATGCTTTTTGCTGCTTGTTCCCAAGTGACAATGACACATTCACTTAAGTCATGGGTGAAAAAATAAGATTTCAAAGCAGCTGATTATGAATCATACCAAAAACAACCCAACCATCCTGTACTGGGAACAAAAAATATAGTTCAGCATCTACAGTCATGAGAAAAAAAAGAAGTTTGGGGAAGTAACACACCTGAAATAGCCTGCAAATCACTGTGTATCAATACAACTTGACAAGAGTAATTTCTCTCAGCATGTCAAACTATGTATTTTTCAGTAATCTTCCTTTATTTGTACTGAGATTGCCTGGTCTGATTGACAGTTAGTTTGCTTGTTCATTCATGGGGTGATCTGTTTTGTCTTCTACGTCTGTATG